>NW_023609150.1:0-23103 GCF_013339725.1 Rhipicephalus microplus
TGAATGATGGGCCGGTACGACGAAAGCCGCATCAAAAGAGTGCCCCGGAGAAGCCGGAGCGCTAAGCAGTTCCTGCGTTCGCGCGCGGCTCTTTAAGTACTATTCGACATCAGCGCCGCCGCTACGGGCAACGTGGAAGGCATCAGGCGGGAGGCGCGGTCACGCCCTAACTCAACACTTCGTTCTAGTTCTAGTACACTCTACTTGTATAAGTTGTATTGAAGGGGTTGCCTGCTGAATGAGCGCAAAACGCCTGTCATCTATAACGACGGCATTTACGTAAGGTTATTTATCATTACATTTACGCCTGTTTAAAACTTTTTCAGTTATTTTTGTTGTATATGAGCTTTAAAAACGCAAAAACTTATTTGAAGACACCCCTACCCAACGTTACTAGATTTTGCCCCTACCTAAGTAGCGCCATCACCATAGTTCCGACGACGGCCGCTTCTCAAGTGACCGCCGATAATCCAGCAGGCAAGGGAAATCTAGGAGGCTATGACTATAACCATATTACAGTGGCTAGAATAGGATGCGCCGGCTAGCGCGTAACGCCATGAGAGAAAACCGCCAGATGGCGCTGGCACACGCTTGCACGTCACCTAAGGCGGCGCTGCGCTGCGCAGAGACGGCAATAAACCACGTGCGGGGGCAACGTGAAACATTTAAAATACATTTTCTTACTCGTGGATGGCCTCAAGTGGCGACCGAGAAAATATGTTAATTAGCTTCTGAAAAACAGGACGCCTACGCGGGTGCACGACTGATCTGAAATATCGTCAGGTCGATAGGTTGCCGAAAGTGAGCGCGTAACGGTACTGAAACATTTTATCGATGAGAAGTGGTAGAAGAGTGGAATGATGAGCTCAGTTGTGAGCCATTGCTTGCAACACTTTTCACGGCGAACCACTATTTTCTCAAGCATTATTCTGTTAATAATTGATTGATGATTTATTGATATGTGGGGTTTAACGTCCCAAAACCTCCATATATTTATGAGAGACGCCGTAGTGAAGGGCTCCGGAAATTCTGACCAACTGGGTTTTTTTTCAACGAGCACCAAAATCTGAAACCTGTAAATGAAGCCCCATCAATCAAAGCGTCATAATCATGAGGCGAGAACCACGAGCGGTGTCTGAATGAAATCCTTTAATTTCTACACACAGGTGATAAAACACATTTCCGAGTAGTGACTCACTATTTGTTTACAACAATGCATTCTTAATAATTTGTTGCACGTCCTTTTTTTATCCCCAAGAAAAAACTTTATTAGTTCACAAGCGCCCCAGAGAACATTGGGCTGCAAGCCTAGGTTATGTGCCTGAGCTTCAGGCACTTCCTCTTTTCACGGGAAGATGCTCGCTTTTTGAGGAGTACCTTTGTGTAAAAACGCAATTAGGTGAGCAGAAAAAACTTGTTTACTTGATTCGTGAAGCTCGGACCATGTTGTGTGCAGCCCAGTGTGACATTTTTTTTTTTTTTTTTTCAAGCAGGAAACAAGCTCTTCCAAGTTGTCACTGTGAAGCTCGTTGTAGCTAAAGCACTTTGAAAAAGTGATTTCAAAGGCGTCGACAAATGCGAAGAGCTTCTCCGAAAGTCCTACCCATAGGCGTCCACACGAGGGAGGCAAAGGGGGCTGGCCACCTGGGACGGGGGCGCTAAATCTGTTCTATCTAGATGGGTGGCGTAAAATCTGCCTCATACACTGATTTAATATAAAGGAGGCACCTTGCAATAAACATTCGCCCCCCCCCCCTTTCCCCTGCACGGCAAGCACGCCCACGGGTGTACCCCTTTCAATGCGGACAGTTTCGAAGTGCCGGGAGATGTACCTCTCGCTGAAGCGCAGCTCGCGCACAGCCGAGTTATCTTGAAGCAGCTTGTAAGCGCGCGGGATCGCTCTACGCCACTGCGCTAACAGAGCTTCGTCCTTTGGAACGCCGAACAACGTGCACTGGTGTCAGAGTGCCACCGCAATTTAAAAAAAAAATAAAAACAAGGACGAACGCGCCCGATGAAACTGTCGGAAACGTGCAAACGACGTTTAAACGATTGCGCGCTCCCCCACGCGGCTCCTGCTCGGAGGCTTCAGTGCGCTCCGCAGGTGCCGCTTGCCGCTCATTACACTTTCTTATTCTAGCCACTGTAACCATATTAACCCTATGGGCTTTTATGGGGGGTTGAGAGAAAACCCCCGCTTTTTGCCACACCAGTTGCAAGAAGTGCCGAGCGGTGGCGCTACCATACCGATACCATTAGAGTGCTCAAGGCACCCTAGATACCATACCATCTATCGAACTTTTAAGCAGGAAATTGCCAAGGAAAGGATCTATGATAATACTCGGGGTAGTTCTCTACTGTTTGAGGCAAGGACGGGAGTACTGCGAACCAAGACATATCGGGCCAAATACGAAGGGGTAGACACAGTATGCAGTGCGTGTGGAGAGGAAGAAGAAACTGCCGAACACTTGATAATGTTCTGTAAAGGGCTTCACCCTATAGTTCAGGATGATGGCGCAGAGTTTTTCAAAGCACTGGGGTTTAGGGACCGGGAGGGCAAAATAGACTTTAAGCAAGTAGACTTAACTAGAAAGAGGTTATCTGATTGGTGGCTAAAGTCAAGGCACGAGTGAAAATTAAACTCTTCACTGCAAAGTACGAATCCTCAAACTCACTTTTTAAGGAAAAAAATAATATAGTTTTGGGTTCATTAAGTATTACGGCTTGGTGGCGCTAGCCACCGCCCGATCTAAAGGGTACAGTCATATCCATCCATCCATCCACGAGACCACGAGACGGATATCGGTAACCATTATTAGGCGCCGATGCGGGCTCTCTGAATAAACAGTCCACTCCCGGTTGTCAGCCTATTGTGACGTTCTTTTAGGCGCTCCGGCGCTACCGCGCCTATTGTCTCAGTCAGATGGTGCCCCGGCGGCGATACAACAAACTGGTGACGAGATGAACAAGAAGTAAGCATCTTACGTACTTCGTCGGTATTCTCCGTCAATTTCTACGCGGACTGTCACCTTTTCGTGCACATTTACAGGGCACCTCCCTACTTGCACGCTGCAAATGTGTTAGGCCTACTGAGGCCGTCCCGGCACGTTTGGCCACTGCTTGCTGGCACCAGTGACTCGCCGACGCGTACTGGCGACTGCGACTCGTCAGTGCCTCAACGTTCCAGTATGACTTCCGCGATCCATTTCCGATGGAGGCGGAAATGTTGTAGGCCCGTGTGCTCAGATTTGGGTGCACGTTAAAGAACCCCAGGTGGTCCAAATTTCCGGAGCCCTCCACTACGGCGTCTCTCATAATCATATGGTGGTTTTGGGACGTTAAACCCTACAAATCAATCAATCAATCAACTTCCGCGATTGCTCCTCCGCCATTCCTGCAGACTCCGGGCACTCCTCGCGTGCCTTGGCCTAAATGGCGCCGTGTTTTTTACACATACGTTGACGTCGCCGCCGGGGACAACGTTACTGGATGAGGACAGTTGGAAAACTCGCGCGAGGAGGCGGCCGCAAATCGTCGCCCATTCCAGGTGTCGCTGGCATCGCTTTGCGACCACGTCACGTGACCTCTCCGCCGCGCAGCCGGCATCGCGCGGAGCAGACGGAGCAGCGACGCGGCTAGCAGGGCCTGCGCTTGCAGACGATTTTTTCCCTGCTGGTAATAATGGTTAAGTAACCTAAATTAAGTAACGTTAAGTAACCTAAATATAAAAAAAAGGCTGGCTCGTTGTTTCGTAACAGACCTTATGCATTAAATTTCAACCATGACAGAGCAGACGATAATGTTTACGCTGTTCTGCTTTCTGGAGAGAAAGCGGACGGTGACTCTGAGCAAGCAATTGTTCGCGGTTGAATTTTGCTCCCTTCGGGAGAACGGTCGGCATGCCGAGGTGTGCTGTGCCAGGCTGTCGAAGTGGATATTCATCGGCAACGTCAAATGAAGTGCCCTTCGTGCAGCGACACTTTTTCAAGCCACCGAAAGACCCCAATGTGCTGAGGGAGTGGAACAATGCGGCAGGCCGTGCAAACTTCGAAGTTACTCAAAGATCATACATATGTGATCGTCACTTTGATGAAGCGGACATTTGCACCTCCTTCCAGCATGTTGTGAATGGCGAAACAGTCTCGATTCCGCGAGGACGCTGGGAACTGAAGAAAGGTGCGGTACCGCGGCATTTTGCTAATTGCGCTGAGCTTGATTTGAAGCTTTGTGTAGAAAATGTTGGCACAAATGCAGCAAGCGTGCTAGTGGCCGAAGATGACATTACCCCAGTTCTTCAGAGTGAAAGTGAGACGTGCACTGAAATGCTTGAACACGAAAACAGGGCTGCCTCAAATGCTGAAAGCATGGAAGTCATCATGAAAGAAAGCTCCACAGGTGAACATTGGTTTGGTGGCATAGAAGACTTGCCCGTGTATGGAGCATGGTGTGTGCAACACACGGATGAGCGTGTTGTTTTTTACAAACTTCAAGAAATTGGTGGCGTAGTTTTTATTGAAAGAGCTGTCGTTATAAACAAAAACTCGACCGTTGTTGTCAGCGCTAAAGGGAAACTTGTGCCGGAATCGTCTTACACCTTTATTAACAGTGACAAGCTCAATTTTACCACCTTGAAAGACGCAGCGCCCTTTCTTCATCTCATTGAGAGCCTGGGTATCTGCAATGGTTTTGATTCTCGTTTATGTCCTTTAATATCAACTTCTAAGACGGCTGAAAGGTCTGGGAGAACATGGAGAAGCAAGCGATGTGCAGTGCTGTCGGCGAAAGCCTTATGCGTTCAGTGCAGGAAAGCAAAAAAGAACTTGCAGTGCAGGCAGAAACGACGTTCAAGAAAGAGCAAGTACGTGCCTTTGCCATCTGCGCTGTTGAGAAATTTAAGAAAGAAGACTATAAGAGCAACAGTGCTGCGGGAGAAATACAAGAGGGACCTGCTAAGCTTGAAAAAAAGTTGTCATCAGATCCAAGCAATGCACTGTTGAGCGAGGTTTTAGCTGAACTTCCACCACTGCAGCAACTTGCATTTCGGACAGCACTGCAGTCGATGAAAGCGAAATCTTCAAGAGGTGTGCGGTATGACTGTGGGTGGCTGCTGAGTTGCCTTCTCTTGAAGATTTCAAGCCCACGTGTGTACCGCTTGATGTCAAGAATGAAAATCCTCCCTCTTCCAACTTCGACTAGGCTCCGACAAATAATAAGAGGAATGCCTTGTGAGTTTGGCTTTAATAAGCTCTCCCTTTCCAGCATAGGGGCTTTCATGAAGACTATGAAAGGAGTCCAGTGTTACGGCACACTAGTAATAGATGAAATGAAGGTACGCCAAGCCGTAGCTTTCAACCGTCAAACATACAAGATTGATGGGTTCGTAAATTACGGAGACGGTGAAGTTTCAGCAGCTACTGCTGATCATGCATTGGTTGCAATGTTTGTGCCTCTATTCCACTCATGGGTTCAACCGATTGCAAGTTTTGCAACAAAAAACGCAGCCCCCGGACACGTGCTCGCCAAAATAGTTCTTGATGCAATCGTGCAGCTACGCAAACACAACGCCATAGTCGTCGCAGTAATCAGTGATGGCGCCAGCACGAACAAAGCAATGTGGTCCAACTTTGGCATATCAGGAAAGCTTCACACAGCAAACCACAAAGTTCAGCACCCATGCGAGCCAAATCAAAGCCTCTACTTCCTTTGCGATGTACCCCACATTGTCAAATGCATTAGAAACCATCTTCTTCGACACAAATATGGCATGGTAAGTACCACGTACAGTACAATATCGCAATAAATAGTGTCGCGGTGCCAATCAAAATACATTTTCTTCGCAGCACTACATACGACTGACGGACTTTTTTTTTCCCTCTCTTCTTCTTGCTCATAGATTGGTGAACATCGCATAAACTATGACCACTACCGAGTTTTGCAAGAAGTAGACGGCAAAGAGCAACTCCGCATTGTTCCGAAGCTTACCGCTGAACACGTCTGCCCTGACAACATGAGAAAAATGAGTGTGAAGCTCGCAGTACAGGTAAGATTACGAAAAGCTGCTTTTGAAAGAACTTATAGCTTACCTGATTATTTAGGCAAATTCTTCACATGTGAAACACAAACTTAACTGGTACTGTGAAGTGTTCTCCTTAAGTCTTTTTGCGATTAATAAAATGCCCCTATACGTTTTCTGTCCCCTAGCTGCTCAGCCGAAGTACGGCTATCGGCCTTGATGTGTACCGGAGACTCAAGCAAGATGGCCTGGAAGACTGCGAGGGGACAGCCGCGTTACCCGCATCATAAATGACCTTTTTGATGCCCTGAACATCAAGCTTCCTCGTTTTGGGATAAGGAGCACATCCAAGGAAATTAAGGCAAGGGCGATAAAATGTGCTACTTTTGAAGAACATTCGCAATAGGTAATGTTAATCAAGAACTGAGGCACTGGGCATATAAATAAAATACAAAACGCCGACAAACATTTACACCAACAAAAGCCTAGTTTAAGTAGACATTTATTTTGTAATTGAAGGAAGGTATTATTGAAAGAAAGACGACGAATAAATGTCTTGGAACTTAGAACTTCTCCTTCCAGATAACTGAAATAAACGTCGATGAGAAGGCGACACGCCGCAAGCGTGATTTCAAGTATTACCAGCTTCCATTTTCATTCAGTGGCACACATGTTTCATTAAAAATCAGGTTAAAAATAACTTTATGCCTTTCTTCAAAGGTCCCTTTTTTTATAGGCGTCGACGTTTGCATGTAAGAGCTAGCTTGCACAAAAAAGTAATGTCTAACATAAACTTTTCCCTTTTCTAGATCATCCAAGATTTCATGATTATCTTGGACTTGACAGAGAGAAACCACGTTGAGAAAGGAACAGCCATGTTCGCATCTCAAGTAACAATGGAGTCTCTAAGGGTGACTTTGTCATCTATCTTGGAACTAACAAATGACCTCCTTGCTAAAGGTGCACGCTACGTGCTCACAGGCAAGCTTAATCAAGACCCCTTGGAGGTGAGATTAGCATAATTCCATAAAACTGCGCACTTACTTCATTGCATGGAAAATAAACAAAACGGTTATGAGGAAGCATAGCGTGGTTTTAAACAGTCGTCATATCTCTATGTGAGATGTGCAATTCCCGCCTGAGACTTGCACTCTATAAATCCTCTTTATGCATTCCATACGCCATGCGTACTTTGACTTCTGAAAGAGATACATACGGTGAACTGACGTACGGCTTTATTACTACCATTACAGAGGTTCTTCGGAATCACCAGGAGCTTTGGAGGTGACGAAGACCATCCGACGATCCTGAGCTTTTCCCATATCTACAGGTTGCTGAGCCTGTACACACCTGTCAAGGCTTCGATTGCAGGCAATGTCCAAGAGGAGCCAACCTTAATACTAGCCACAGTGCAAGAGACGATGAAGCAAGGGAAGAAGCAGCAGCTGGCAACGTATGAAAAGTTGCGTGAGACAATCAGCGCAAAGATTTCCGAGGTTTGCTTGCCTGGAATAAGTTCAGCATCCCACTCGGGACCGACACCGCTTCCGGACCACGGATATGCTTTGCCAGCAGTACAGGAGTGCGTCGTATATTACCTCTGCGGCTACATTGTACATTCTTTTCTGAAGCACGTCAACTGCGCTGCTTGCATAAGCAGCATCCAGTCAACAAACACTAAATTCCCCGCTTCACTACTGACATTGGCAAGAGAATTCAGGAACGGAAGCCTCAAGCATCCCTCTACAGAACTTTACACAATGTTGAAACGCGTCGAAGAAAAACTGTCTCTCGTGCTAGGAGAAAACCATCTGTGCGCCGACATGTTTTGGGATGCGCTGGATGTCATCAAAGACTGCGATGTTCCAAGCGTTGGTTGTTCAGTTCATAAGGACATCCTGACATCGGAGATTGTACACTCATACGTTGTTTTGAGAATGCACTTTTTTACGAGAGATGTTTGTAAGAAGCTGAGTGCTTCTGGCAGGGTGTCTTCTACAAAAAAGAAAGCCAAACTTCTCTAGACTACGCACCAATAAACTACGCAGTGATTTAACATAGAAATGTTGCCAAGTAAAAAAAAAAACAGGAACTTGAACAAATGTGTTTGGTGGCTTTTCTTACAGTTATTGCACAGCAACATGCACAGATCTCAGTGAATTAAGGGCTGTAATGAGGACACGGGAACATCGGAACAGCATTAAATAACCTAGCAGGAGTCCCACGTAGAACACAGCCAGCTTACCGGCGACGCATGTCATTGGTTCGAAATTTGGGTATTCGAGTGTCAAACTAAAATGACGCTGTTCTTTTTAATTCGATTGCATTCCTCCCTTCATGAAGAGGTGACGAAGAGATGAAGGAGCTTCTCCAAGCTCCTTAATTCATATCCACTCGATTGGCATTCCGTGTTCCTAGTCATGCACATTCGATACATTTAATTGTCAATCGGAAAAACAATCTTTACACTTAATAAAACTTCTAGGCGCGTAAAACTTTTTTTTCGCCTTTTGATTTTTTTTTTTTTTTTTTTTTTTTTTTTTTTTTTTTTAAGCAAGTGATCTTATCTTCTTTCTAACATATATATGTGTGTCGTAGTAGTAATAAATCAGTTGAAAGTCTGCGCTCGTCCTCGTCTCTTGTGTTAGTTGTCTGAAGTTTTACGCGCCTAGAAGTTTTATATGGATTACCAACTAGCCCAATCCCACACTTTACTTAAGTACACTTAATAAAATAGTTGAATTTGCACAATTTAAAAACTGTATCTACTTACAAACGGTATGCATTTAAAAAATACAAGCCGACTGTTACGAACCATTCTGTTAAAATTTGTTTGTAACTACGTGTTTCTTCTGCAAAAGATTGCTGTGCTGGGAACCAAAAAAAAAAAAGTGAGTTGTCTCGTAAGATATACATCATCGTATTATTCTCCCTGACAAGCCACACAGATAACGCACCGCAGCGTAAATGCAGCGGCATTGTATACAATAAAAACATGCGCAAGTTTTCAGAACTCGCGACTGTTTCATTTAGAACGCTTACTGTCGCTTTCAAATAAGAGCATGCTTTTATAGAAAACGCTCAATGTAAGGACTGCACGAGCAATGCGATCTCAAAAAAATTTTCAGGAAATTTCAGTTTATGCTCTCGGAGGCACCTATTCATTAGGCAAGCACAAGCTCATCACATCGAAACACCTGCGGAATGCAGTCAGCACCATCAGCACGTGGCAAAAAGAACCACTCAGACTTCGTTCAGAGCTCCAAGCTGTGTCCACCTTCATCTATGCAGTGGTTGTAGCAGGAAGCTCTCAATATGCATCCGCTAACAAGATTCCTTGAGATATGAAGTGCTCCAAAAACGCTGCGCCGTCCTTCGGAGACGGGCGCGGAACAGACGACGAGCAGACGACGCACGAAGCTCGTCACATGACCAGGTCGCAAAGCGATCGCAGCGCCCCCGCGTTTTGGGAGACTGTGAGCGGCCACGCCGCTTCCGTGGCGAGCCCATGCAGTTTCCCAACTGGCTCCATCCAGTAACGTCTACTGGACACTACACAGGACCAGGCGGAGACGGGACGAAGGCACGCGGGATGAATACATCGCAGCACTCACTCTGCTAGAGAACCATTTCAAGGCTCCAAGCAATGAAGTCCTAGAGCGTCATTACTTCAATATGCGCAAGCAAATACCGGGGGAATCAGTTACTAATTTTCTGCTTTACAGACAATGGCGAGCAAATGCAACTTCGGCGCCTCTGCCAATTCCATAGACCGCGATCAGCTGTTCAGTAGAATAACTACAGAAAATGCCTGAAGACAACTCTTTCAACTGGGTCCTGCCCTTACTTTACAGCAAGTAATTCAAATTGTGAAGGAAGAGGAACGTACTGAACCCGAAATGCAGGAATTTGCGAACGCACAAGTTGAGCAGCCCGGATTACAAGATGGCCGCCAAAAACAAGTATGGCCGACGGCCTCCCTGACAGAACTTGGCAGGAAGCCAACATGGCCGCGGGCATCACGACTTCTGTCTTACATCAAATTTTGCAAGCCATCAGGATGGACCACACTGATCTCAATCGGGTGTCTGCTACAGATGCAGACTTCATCAACACTACGCGAAGGTTTTGAATTTTTTTGCCTGCAGGAAACGAGGTCACTACCGAGCTGTATGCCGTTCATCAAATGTCAGCACGTCTCAACAGAACTTAACTGAAGTGCAAGATACTGCTCTAACAAACACAGTTATAATCCTACACATTGATGAATGCTCCAGCCGTTCTTCGCCACTGAAGATTACTGTTCAAGATGGTACAGTCAACATTCCTTTTCTCGTTGACACCAATGTGACTGTATTATTGCTTAACTTACAATATTTTAAGTACATTTTGGAGACCAGACTACTTGACTCGTACGTTGTTCTTCAAAACTATTGGAAGAAATGCATTCCCAACCTCGGATACTTCTCTACAAATTTTCGGTACAATAATACCACTGCTGCTGTCCCATTTTATGTGAAGAAAGCTCTGGGTTCTTCAATTTGGTTGGATGCCATTCGAAGCTTCACCATAACCATTCATGGCACAACATTAACCTGTTCACAAGTTTTAAGTTCAGAAACCCCAAGAATTCCTGCCAATGCTCCTTCTGAATTTCATCACCTCTTCACCAAGGAACTCGGACTGGTGAACGGCTACATGCACGAAGTGAAACGCCGTCCAGGTGTGCAGCCAGTCGCTGCCAAACTATGCAGATTGCCATTCCTGCTTCTGCAACAAGTCTCCGATTAACTTTCTCGTCTTGAAAAATCGGGCGTCATCAAAAGAGTTTCAGCATCTGATTGGGTCTCTCCAGTGCTCGTGGTGAAGAAAGAAAAAGAACTGTTCCTTAAGGCTCCGTGTTGACTTGTGTGAAGCAAACAAAGCCATTGTGGTTGCCTGGTTTCCCTTGCCCTAGATTGAAGAACTTTTCCAGAAACTTACAGGTGCTGTTTACTTTTCGAAGCTAGATCTTGCATCAGTATACCATCAGGATAACTTGTCAAAATCAAGTAGACTTAACTACCTTTGTAACACGGAATGATTTATTTAGATTAACTTGTGCTGAGCATGATGCTAATTTAAAAATTGTACTAAGACGGGAATGAAACTGATCAAAGGTCGATGAGATGTCCAACACCGCAGATAAATTTACCCGATAATCAATTCTATTGTTGCAAGTATTGTCTGTGTAAGCTTTCAGATGATCAGCAACAGCTGGTCCATTAGTTCTGAAATATAACCCGAATGTTACTGCATACCTACTGATATATAGGAGTGTATAATAGTATTTGTCTAAAATATGTAATTGGCAGGTATGAAACTATGGCTGCAGTGCTCCAAGCAAGTTATTTGTGGTTATGAAATGCTGGGAGTGCCTGATCACAGCATTATTGGGAGTCTGTCATGATGTGCAGATCTTTTGTAATTGCATAAGTTTTTGTGCTTGCAGGAACATGGAGAGCAGAGCAGTGGGGACCTACCTTGCTGGCTATCAAGCGCACAATAAAAGAATTCGACGTACCTCTCTCGCAGCCATGCATTGCAACTTGAAAACATGTGCACCTCCAACAGAACAGAAGTTTTTGAGTTAGTTGAGAAGGTAAAAGTATCTTTAGATGCTTCAACCCCCCCCCCCCAAGGGGCGTTGATGGCCAAAAACAAAATGCTTCAACAGAAAAAAACTAAGGCAAAGCTTCTCTTGATTGTCATAAAGCAAAGCCCTTTGCTAGTCTTTTGCAGTAAATTTCGAATAGCCTTCCTCAATACCCAGGAAAGTTGACCATTTTTCTAGTTCAGCATTTCGCTGACCTGAGTGTTACTCTAAGTGCTATTTTTACACTTTATAAAGCTTGTTTTCTATCTGTTCATAACAAATTGCTAATAGTAATACTTGAACGCTATATGTCTAAAAATTCAAATACTTTTGAAGTCGACTGTAACAACTTTTTCAGATTTCCTTTGGCATGTCGGAATGCTCTTGTAACATGTGACAACTTCACTGTAATGAATGGAATATTTATCCTCAGACTGAACAGTTGCTGTTTCAATTGTCATGCATTTGAATAGATTACCAAATGCATTACAAATTATATACTAATGACAAAAGCTTTAACTTGGTAAACACCAAGAGTTATAATTCATCTATTCCATCTCATGGAGGGGATAACATATCATTCAGTAAAAGCATTGCTGATGATGACAGTGATGGAACACATTGAAATAATTAGTATGAAGGTTTGGTGCATGTGCAGTAGACCACAATAGTTTGCAGACCACGCGAGTGCGTCAAACTGCCCGTCCGTGCCACCTAGTGGTGCACCATCTACCGTCGACCGCAGTTCTGGGCTGGAAACGGGTCTTCTTATTCACTGGTCTCTCAGTTTTCTACTGCCACGTAGCGCATTGTTAGCTCACAGTTTTCACGAGAAGCACTTATCTGCTGTATAACCATCACGTTGCTGTTTTCATAGGAGGATTAAAACTATCACGGCGTACCTCAAGTGGTGTTCTGTTGGCTAGGTGTCGCTTTGTGATAAAGATTGCAATGTAGACTACTGTCCAGACAGAAGCTTGTAGATGCAGATGCCAAAAGCGCGTTGCCTTGAAAAGCAAGAGGTGAAAATTATCTGTACCCAGTCAGAAAAGAGATAGACCATCGATTACGGGAGGGATGCTTTCGGGGCGCTGCAGTGCTGTTGACTGTTGCTGACATAGCGGAAGTCTCGCAAGAGGCTTTCAGCCATGCGCTCACGTGGTCCGTAAACTTATATCTGGTCCGTAAACACATATAGTAGCACCATATTTATCTGTGTATTTCATTAATGACAATTGGATAACCTGGAAGTCTTAATATTGCCTGTCTTTGTCATATGTCACTCCAATTTAGCATTAAGTCCGATGCCATATGCCAAAACAGATTAATAGGTCACACCTCCCAATTGCCACAAAAAGGTTTCTTTTCAAACCAATGTTTTTAAGGCAGTGACATTTTTCAGCATTTTGCTGTACAGCATATGAGTAATACTGTTTGTTTGTACAGGACGCTATACCATCGGTCACATTTACATGCTTTTAGTCTACATGTGTGCAGTTTTGAAAATAATGAGAGTCAATGCAACTGTTTTTTTTTAATATAAATGAGATTAAAAAAAGTCTATTCTGCCACATGTGCAGAGGGAAATGTTGCAGTGGAGTTCTGCACGAGATTACTGGATTGATTCCCAACCACAGCAGTCACATTATAGTGGGTGGAATATGTACTAATGCAATGCACTTCAAAAGAGGGGGAGAATTGGAGAGAGAAGGCTGGGGAGCCAACCAAGCTTAGACTCGGTTGGCTATACCCAACAGTTGGTGTTGTGAAAGGGGAGTAATAAAGAAAGAAAGAGATAGGCAAAAAAGAAGAGAGAGAAAGACAGATAAATATTTAACTAATTTTGGATTCAATTTGAGGTCAAAATAATTTGGGATTCACTTGCTATAGTGCAACTCATAATCAGGTTATGGTTTTGCAACATGATACCATAGAAGTTAATTTTAATTTTTCTCGAGACCAGCATAGGTGCACAGTGCTTGCAAAACCTTGCTCCCAGTTTTTCTCATGTGGATGTCGGGTTCATCACAGATTTTATGGCATTATTTAGCAGTGTGGTTTTTCAGGGCCTTCCTGATTGCTGTGTCCCCCCCCCCCTCATTTTTCAAAATTTTAAAATCCAGAACACAAGTGCACTGGCAAATATTTACAGCCAAGCACTTTTGAACTGCATGGGAGGATGTTTGAAACAGTTGGTTATGTGCTGAAGTTGGTCCATATTCACTCGCACATCATGCACATCAAGAACACAATTGCTTCATCTTCATTATGCAAATTAATGTGCAGTAGTCATACAGCTATATTGTAAGAGAAATAAATGTTTAAGACAAACAGGAATGTTTAATGAAAGTGACTGGCAAGAGAATGCAAAGTTTGCATTCCTCCAAAAAGTTGCTTGAGATTTATGACACACCTCAAGGATCAATATCAATTTTCTATAATTAGAGACATGTGCAGGTTAATAAAAAGGTGCATCATAAATACAAACGAGGGAGCAATTAAACATTAATGCGACTGAACACTTTTACTAAAAATCCTATTCAATATTGCAGGAAAATAAAGCACCTGTAGACACATATTGTGATAGTAATGTAATAGCAACAAAACACTCAGCTTGAGGTTGAAGTTTTAATTATAGTCACGGCAATGCAGCTTTATGATGCAGAACAAATAAAGGAATCATAAAAATGAGCAGATGTTGGATGATGAAGCCAAAACAATGTTTTATTAGCAGTTTTTAAAATGCTTAATTTGTGCCCCTTTTCCATTATGCTGATGACTTAGCTTGTTGTGCACTTGCTTGGAGTGCAGATTAATTTCCACCATCCTTTTCACCTTCCTCCTTTGAGGCCTTTGGCACCAAGTCCCCCAACCTGTAACAGACATGGCAAAATACTCCCCCTTTATTCCTGTACAGTTCAACCGGCAGCCTATCTTCCCACTCCCAAATAAAGGTGGGGGTGAGTAAGCTGTGCATGCATGAACTTCACTGCATGACACTGCAATCTAAAACAAAAGGTCTTTTAAAAATGATGTGTGTCCTCTTTGTTCAGGCTGCAGACACTTAAGCAAAATTTGCTGAAACACAAAAATATGAAAACAGGTATGCTTTTTATTTCTGTAATGTGTAGTAAAGTGATTGTGCAAAGAGAACACTCCCAGGTAGAGCACCTGAATGAGTGGCAGGCATTCCTTGTTTAAAGGGGTAGTCACATTCAATGGGCCTCTTGGGCAGCCCTGGCAATGCTGTGGTATTGGTTAATGCTAGCGCCTCCATTTCGATACCGAGTCGGCTGTGTAATTAATTAACATACCAAACAAGTGCCCCTTTTTACTTTACAGGAGATGTGAAATATGTGCCAATCACTGAGCGATTGCACGGTGAGTGGCACATGTGGGATATTGTGAAATAATTGAGGGAGGGGAGGGGGCACTTGTAGCAGAAAACAGGTTGAAAATAATTGTTTTCTAACCTGTTCTCTGCTACAAAATTCTGCAGCAGCAGCTCCTAAGAGCCAAGTTCTGAGAGTCCCTATATATGTGCAAGATTTTTCAACACTTTGAGAGTGTGGTGCCTCGAGGCTGCATTCTGAGTTGCCACAAATTGTCTAAACATTTGTAAAACATCTTTCCCCCTTAAAGAACTCACGAAATGAAATAAAATTTCACTCAAGGCTTCTTTTCTGGTCTGTAAAAACAGTAAATGCATGTGTATTCAATACAGCATTTTATTAGAAATACTGGTGTGCTTTTTTTCTTGAGGCTCTTCCACTTCCATATTGAATTTGTGTCCAAGACCAAGCAAGGGCGTTCCTCCAGATCATGTCCGATTATCTTTCAAACTAGGGGAGAGGGGGGGGGGGCATGCTTGGGATTTTACAGTAGTATGAAGTGGGATGTAGTGCTTGGGCCAGTGTGCATTTTTTACTTCCAAGTGCTAAGGACCTGGAAAGCTTCTACCCTTACGTGCTACACAAGAACAACGAACACAGTAAGGCAAATTAGGCTTACGCTGTTTCCAATTTTCAACATGGTGAAACTTGCATGTACAGCAAAAATTATTGAACGAGTTGTGGAAATGAGTCAGCCATGTGTAGTCTTTGAGCCTGTGAGACCAGACTTTTCATGTTACCAGTCGTAGTCAGCATGACGGTATGTTCTATGTCATATCCAAGTGACAAAGTGCATGAAAAGTCCAATAAGTTCATAAATAATGCTAAGGGAGTACCAACACAAAAACTAGACATGCCATTCCTTCTTTTGCAATGAGTGGCTTATGACTCCATTATCTTGGCTGCAAACCTTGCTTACCTGAGTGCACAACAGTCAATTGTTTAAAGACATATTCATAGTGCATCGCAAGGACGTAATGATCCTCGCCTCGCGAGGCACACATTGCCGCGGACTTGCGACACTGCATATTTCTTTTGTTTGGTGAGAACTGCTGTGCATGAGCTCGTTTGAATGTAGATGTTATGTTTGTCTGTTGCATTAAATAATTGTTTTCTGTGTCACGCATCGTAGCCTCCCTCCCCTTGCATTACACGCTTTGACATGTGTTGCATCTAACCATCACAACGGCACTCACTTTCATTTCTTTTTGTGTCAGTGAATGAGCTGATCAGCTATACTACATCACACTTGTTACTTCTTTTTCTGAGCGTTAAAGGGACACTAAAGAGCGAAATGATTTTACGCACACCATTAAAGCACGACTTCACAATGTCAAAAGCACTATTCTTACTGCGACACCATGCTTGGCAAGTGAGAAAACACAAAAAAATGCCGTACCCAACACTGTGATGTCATACATCTTGATGCCATTTACTGGGTCCTACATAGCTTTTAATCAATAAAAATAAAGGAAAATGTCATCTGTGGCTGTCATAAACCTAGCATACAAAGCTTGAGAAAATATCACCGAGCTAATAACAAAAATACGAAACATACATATTAAATTCTTGATGTCACGCATAAAGATTTCGGCGCAAATTTCAAAATTGAATTTTCAACCTTGATATTTTCTGCTAATAATGAACTTACGATAGTGAAACATATCGCATTGGTATTCAAGTTCTCAAGAGTGCAGTTTTTCTAAACCAAGTCATTGCTTCTCTTTAGTATCCCTGTAAATCTTTTGTAAAATACACACAAAAAGCCCGTGAATCAAGTTCAAACAAGTGCAAAGCTTCACAGCAAACTAGTGTTCAGAGGGAGCCTGGAGTTTGCACAATATGATTACACCCGTGCCACACTGCAGCAGCAAAGGGCACCAAACCTCTTGGGACTACAGCACCGGGGGCCCATAAATCCTTCCGGAGGGCTTCCTTCCGGAGTTTCCTTTCATAGGTTTAATAGTGGCGAAACGTGGCCTTTAAACCACCTGTTCTATATAACCATATAAGTAGATACTAAGCTGTGTATTTATCAAGTTTAAATATTATTTGTTGATCATGATACAGACAAGTTACCTTGAGCTAACACTGATGTAATTCAAAATAAAATCATTTTGAAGAATAGATTCAGTAGCTCTGCTGCTAGCCTCCCTTTTTCTTCCTGTTCCTCAGTAGATTTTCTAAATGAAGGCTTCCCGCTGGATCAGTGCGAAATGATGCGAGCACTTCCACATATTTTTTTAAAACCTGCTGAGCACTTTTTAAACATATATTACACAATGCACCAAAATTTGAGGTAAACTTTTTAGTGGCGAATAAGTTTTCCCATGACGCAAAACAAATAAAAGCATTGTAAGTAATCATACAAGCAATATCAGTGAGGCCAACATGAATTGCTTGTCCAGAAGTTGGTGAAATTGTGTGGAATCTTGCATATGCTGTTGTTTGTGAACAGAAGCATTAATAAACGAGGTCTTGTCAGCACATAAAATTGTGCCTCACACTGTTTTTCAGCACAAAGCTACTTTCGCAAGCAAAATTCACTGCAATTCACATATTAACGTGATAGCATTAAAAAGCTCGTCTCGCGGAAATTTGGTTGTTGTTCGTTGTGAGCGAAAAATCATCTCGTGCATGACCAAGAAATTGAGAAAGATCCAAATAAAATAAATAATAAAAATTTGCGGGTCCAAGTGGGCATCAAACCCAGACCATTTGTAGGGCAAGAACACCACACAGCCACGCATCTGCTTGGAAATGCAGTGAAAGTAACCTACATGGTTTACAAATAAACACGTCCTACATACAGGCCTCACAACACATAATATTACAGTGACATTGTGTGGTACAAACGTATTTTGCCATCAGGTGTGAGAACACGTGATTATCATAATGACTTCGTGGTTTACAGCTGGCCACCCATTACAAAAGACAGGCACATCACTGCACGTAATTTCTTCAAGACCAGAAAGAGATGCATAGCGAACTTCAAAAGATTTCATGCGCATCAATGCTCATGATTAAAAGCATGCTACATATTACACAAAATGCAGCTGCAGTGAAAGCTTCACTGACACAATCCACTTCTTTAACTGATTGATTACATTGTCGTAATCCACAATATAAGTGCGAAACATTGTACAATAAAAAGTGTGCACTAATTATTGAAGAACGGCTATTTGGGCTAGTTGGTTGCAGTGACCCCTATTAATATGCACTAATTAATTGAAGTACACACTAAGGACAGCTATCGCTGCGGCATTCACCTTTTAAAAGGGATACCGAAGAAAAAAACTGGCAAAACTTTGAAATTCAACTTGGAAGATGTCACTGTTCTGATAAAGAGAGTTAATTTCCCATATTCTTGAACAGCTGGTAGTATTTTTAATGGATTTTCAGCATGAGGTAGTTGCACGCGAGCGCAAGCAAGAGAGTTAATTTCCCATATTCTTGAACAGCTGGTAGTATTTTTAATGGATTTTCAGCGTGAGGCAGTTGCACGCGAGCGCAAGCCATGACGTCACAATCGCCGAGACGCATGCAGGAAGCACGTGTTTCTGTCCTCCCTTTTTGTGCTAGTGCTTTGCCCCAGCTGGAAGCATGGTTTGTTGCTGTTCAAACCAGTTCTGGGAACCGAAATGCGATATAAGCGAGTTGAAACACACAGAGTGATGGTAGGCATTATTGGCTTGCCCGTTTCAGGTGTTTGTGGAGTCACTAAATGTCACCTTCTCTCGTTCATAGTGTGACCGCTAGATGCGGCAAGTTTGGAAAGAACAGATTAAATTCATTATTTTCCTGTAGTTTCTGCCTGGAATGAAAGTTGTCTATCAATTTCAGGGATCAATCTGTAAATTTGGTTGAAAACTCTTGGCAGCAAAAATTTCCTGCAGCATCCCTTCAAGGGTTTTCCAATTTTTAAAGGTATCCATACCCTGCAACTTATTGGCCAGAGGAGCTTATAGCATACTTCCTTTTGCATGGCTACGAGGCCATTGTTTTGTAACTAGCTTTGTTGAGGTGATAGTACTATTGCAACAAACCTGCTATAGCTTAATGATCACTTCATAATACATTTCTTCTTGTAGCACTCTCCACTAATCACTGTCATAATCATACTAAATACATGTATTTTATGCCCCTTCCTAGTATCGTTGTTAATCATCCACAACTAGGTAGTCATTCACTCTCTTATATAAATTAAAATGACTGTCTTGATATTATATGCCCATACTTGGCACTTGTGCCTTAAGACCTCACGTATTAATAATTGAGGTACCGCTATAGCTCAGGGCTATAGGCCAACTGCTAATGCTTGCTTCCACAAATTCTACCTTTTTTCCAACTAGTCAAGAAGGTACACAGGCAGCATACAAGATTTTCACGTCGCTCAACTGTCAATCCCACTGCATGCACAAACAGCATATGTAATGTGACTAAGTCAGTCGCAAATGTCCTCTTTGGTAAAAAATGTGACTGCTTTGGCTCAGTTGCTCAATCTTTCAGTTGCAACTGCAGCAGCATACCTCTGAACCAACCAAATGTGTATACTACGTATTGTTTTCGTTATGTCAGAATATCTAAGTGTAATGATTTCATATAAAAGAGAACAAGTGCCACACCAGCTGCCTGTTCTTCAAAGTGAGGAAGACAATCGTGTGTCAATGTGCACACATCTACGCTAGGATTGTTGAACACTGGTTGCTTCGAACAAAGAGGTGACTGAAACAATATGAGCGTAAACTCACAACTGGTTCATTAGAACTGAGAATGACACTTCAACTAATCATTTTGGCAAGCACACGTGGAGGCAACTAAACATGTGAACATAAAATGTGCACATATATAAATGCCGTGATCCACTATTAAACTTCCATTTTAACATGGAAAACAACAAAAGCAGTGTCGGAAGCCTTAACAACTTGTGTTGTGTAAGAAAGCAAATAATTGGTTTGATAAAAAGATAGAGACCTGGCTGGCACATTTATCACCTATACTATTATATGCAAGACATGTATTAATTCTTTGTTTATTTGTTCTCTATATGTCAATAAAATGTGGGTGTTAAAAAAAGGAGCGCATCCGCAGGAACTGCAGTGGTCAATCAGGTGTTCACGTGTGGAATCACAAAGGACCAATTCATGATCCCTCAGCCTAGTGTTCACACACCTTTACATTGTCCAATAATTTTTCACAGCTAAGTGCAACCTGGTACACAATGCAAGTTCGGCGCAATCAGTAGCGGGCACTTCGCATTCATGAGAATTTCACTTTCCCTCGGATTCCAAGGCACAACGGTGAAAGCTTGTTTGGGGCTAAACAGTAGCAATACATAATCTCGCCACTACATTCTTCGAACTATGTGATGTCTGTGATCGCACAGAAACACTGCAAACTTTTTTGAGCCTTCATTCAGGCTACCATTTGGTGCATCACCTCAAGGGCATTGCAGAGGATATCTTTGCGGAGCTCCTACTTCAGGGGATTCATTCCTCGATTTCCTGAGATGGCTTATACTTTGACAAACCTTCTTCACAAGGACGCCCAATTCCAGTGGACACCAGAGATTTCTTTCGACAACTGCGACGTCAGTAGAAACTGAAGTTTCTACCGATGTCGCAGCCAATGCTCCGATACTTAAATCCCTCTGTGGCAACAGAGGTCCACACAAATGCGAGCGGTGTAGGTCTTGGTGCTGTTCTTGTTCAGAACATAAACAACAAAGAATATGTCATCACCTATGCGAGCCGGTTGTTAAGCTAATGCGAACGGAACTACACGATTACTGAACAGAAATGTCTCACCGTTATTTTCGCCGTGCAGTGTTTCGGTTGTACCTGTATGGGTGCGAGTTCATTATCATCTCCGACCATCACTCTATGCTGGCTTATCAATCTTCCTGATTCATCTTCCAATGACTTGGACATGTCTTGGACAGAGGGTTTTACATTTGCAAGAGTACAGCTTCACCATCTCCTACAAGAACGCATGAAGGCCTCCTGATGCCGACTGCCTTTCCAGGATGCCTCTCCATGCAATGGAATCTGACGCTGACAATTTGGACCAGTTTAATTGCAGCCGTACTACAGGATTTCCCAGATATCCCAGCCTTCACAAAAGAAATTCATGAAGATTCCCAAGCTTAGAGCCACTTTTCTCTGCTGAAAAAGAGCCAACAGCATGCCATTTTTGTGTTCGCGATGGGTTGCTGTGTAAAAAAAATTTCTCTGCTACAGGTGCGCTGTTTCTACTCGTGGTGCTAAAAACCCTTCACTAGCAGAACAATCCTGGCTTGAACAATAAATAGTCTGATGTCTAAAAACAGAAGCTTTTGGTCATGTGCCAAGTCTGTTGCGAACTTGAGACTACATGAATTCTTTCAGAAAATCTTTAGCACACTGATGATCCTTACAACATTATAAATTGTACAAAAAATGTAGATGCAAGAAGAAATGAACAACACAAGCATGGATTATCAACTTTCCCAACCGTCTGCTCTCAAACATGATCCCTTGGTTGTAGTTATTCTTGCCCGCAAACGTTAGGCAATTGTCCACATACTGAAAAATGTGTTTAGCTGTCCCTGCTAGGCATTCTGCAATTTTTATTTTTTTGTCGGTGCTTAGAAAAACGTCACTAAGAAAGAGAGCCACGGAAGACGCGATGCAAATCCCTGCCTTCTGCAAATATAAATCCTTACCCATGCCTACCATCGTTCGTTGTCTGCATTTGAAACATGAGGGGGTGCCATGAAGAAAGACAATGTGGTGCAGAAAAAACTTTGTGACTTCGGATGCTGCACTGCAAGCAGTAGCTTCATCTCAGCATAACACGTCAATTAATCGGTTGCAACGAAGATCCACTTGTTTTCGAAGTAAGCCTTGGAAACGGTCTACGAAAGTCCATCCCAAATTGATCAAACAGTGTATGCGGTGCGTCTATGGGTTATAGGAGGCCTACATGTTTTATATGTGATGACTTGCAATGCTAAAATTTGTGCCATCCTTTCACATAGCGCTTGACACAAGCTTCCAGTTTAGTAAAGTGTTGGATTGGGCTAGTTGGTAATCCCTTATTAAACTTCTCAGCGCGAAAACTTATGACAATTAACACAAGGGACGAGGACGAGCGCAGACTTTCAACTAATTTATTACTACTACGATGCACATATATATGTTAAAAAAATACGAAAAGATCACTTGCTTAAGCAGAAACCAAAAAACAAAAAACACACAAAACCAAAAAGTAAGAAGAGACTGCGAAAAACTACGTGCGCAGTTTGGACCCTCACATGCCGAATTTAAAAATGCCAATTGTTTTTCAGATAACGCTACTGATGGTTTGCTGATGCAGCTGCCTCGAGCGATTGCTGCAGCTTCAATTACAAGTCTTGTGCCTTTGTTAGGGCAAGAAGTGATAACCCTCGTCCTTACGAACAGTGGCTGGCACCCACATTCGGAACAATGAGCGGCCAAAAAACCGTCCCGTCATGCACTTCTTACTTTCTGGCAATGTTCCTGAAGTCTTAAATTAAGGCGCCTGCCTGACTGACCTAGTAGATAGATAGATAGATAGATAGTAGATAGATAGATAGATAAACTCACTCAAGTTAGCTAACAAATGGTTCACATAAAAAAGTCACAGCTTTGCCACAAATACGAAGCAATGAACGCAATAGCAACAAATTGGAAGGCCAAGCACAGAATGGCCAGCAGATCAAAGCCTGCCCCGCGTTTCGCACGCACAAATTACACACGAAACGTACTCTCAGGTACAGATTAACGCGAATAAGCTTCTCAGTTGTTACTTCGCTGAGTCTGAAAAGTGCGCTCTGTTCGCAAACGCAGACTGTGCAACGATTTTAGTGACATTTTCGCGCCCGGTAACTAAAACATAATCACTCCAGTAAAAGCCGAAGGCCAGCCTGAACGTATGATCCTTCCCACCGCGAGATAAGGTAGCGTGAGTGAACGTCGACCCCCTGCTCTTCGCGGGCTAAGTGCGCGTGTGAAAATGAGAGGGCGCGCCGTATCGTCTTGACGATGTTCCTGCGTGCGCTC
>NW_023609151.1:0-23288 GCF_013339725.1 Rhipicephalus microplus
TGAACAGAACTTTAGCATAGAAAAAGGTCCGGGATGGTCCAAACAGTTTCCATAAACAAAAAACGTGTAGGGAACAGAAAAAAAAAAATGAGTACATGCCACGATATCTGGTTCCGTTGGCGCGTCGGCTCTTCACGTGGTCCCGTGGAATTCATTCACTTTGATCTGGGACGTAGTTGGCTGCCTCCGAACGAGCTGAAGCAAGACTGCTGTAGAAGCCGTAGAAGCACTTGCCCAAATCACCCACCAGAGACATCAAAAGAGGGAAGTTGGCAGAATAGGGACCAGTCATGTCCTGAATGTGGATAGCCACGAAGGGTAAACCGTGCCACACGTTAATGCTGATCGGTATGTACTCGGAGGGTGAGCGAGCTCCTTGCGTGGTCATGATCGTCGAATGCCAGGCGTTTCCCGCATCAGACACGTATTCGGCCGCGCTTTTATCCACAGAGCGCACATTTCGCGCCAGCTCCACTCCGATTTGGGCGGCGTCCAACACTGATGTTATCCTGTGAACGTTATACAGGGCCCACGTGGTTCGTAGGCTTCGTGGTAAGAGCCACGAGTAGATTTCGGCCATGCATTGCAGGCGCTCGTGATCACTTCGGATGGCTTTGAGGTTGGTGTAGACAAGGTGGTCGTTCGATGCTAGATCAGCGGATCCGCGAACGGCAACAGGTGGGGGCCAAGTGCTTCCATTTCTTCCAGCGGGAGCTCGTCGTAGATGGCACACAGGCGGTGAATATCTTCGTCTGCCATAGTGGATGATCGCGAAGTATGTCCGTGAAGTGAACGTCGCCTGGTCAGTTGCCGTGCAGGAAGCAGGTGGGCTTTGCCTTGTGGGCGTTCGTGCCAAAAGTGACAGACCTGCCAGAAGCCAATGAACGTCACTTCGATGTCGAACTGACTTCAGAAGTCAGTACAGAATCTGGTGAACGGGTCTTTTGAGATGCATTTCTCTTTAGTTTGAAGCGAACACTCTTTGACAGGCTGCTTTTTTGGCTCGTTCTTCTCTCACAGCCTCCAGATCGAGTTCAGGTGCCTCCCCCCCCCCCCCCCGACAGGGTCCTTTTTCAATACGTGTACAGTGCAGGTTCTGATGAAGCATGAAAATCTCAGAACTTTTGAAAAGCATTCGGGGTCTTTCCCCACATACACTAAAACTGGGGGGAAACGTAAGAGGATTTCGAAATGCGACTGTAGCGCCAGAACTGGTAGCCTAGCCAGCAAAACCGTGACATCGGGACCCGCTGGCAATGCATTTCGGGGGAACCGATCACATTTGCGACACGCTATAAGTAGCCACGCCAGCAAACCGGGAGCCTTCCTTCAACAAAGGCACGAAAAGACCCCGTCGACGTGTTCTTTTAGCTCCAAGAATATGCGGTGTGTAACAGCATGTTTGCTTGGAATGCGGCAAGGTCGATGCCGGTAATAATGAGTTGGCAAGAGCTCTGTTGTGCCATCTTCCCTGTGAAAGGTCCTCATGGGCCCAGGTTTGCGTTCACGGCTGAGTTGCAGTGACTGTAGCCGAGAGCTCATCAAAATATGTTGACACATTCCACAACCCTTTACACTCATGCTCGAGCAAGCGTCCTTTCCGCACGAACAGCCTCGACCAAAGGGCAGCAGGTTTGTTTTTTATTTGACACTCACACCTGCATTTCCTTCTTTTCTTCTTGACTTACCTCGGTACACCACAAAAATTGTCGAAAGGCTGACGTTCATGAACTACGCTGTTTGACCTGTTCGTGCATCGTTACATAAAAGACATGACCCAAGCTTAAAAACTAGAAGTGCAAAGATGAGAACTATAGTTATTGCAAAACGTTTCCAATGCTCATGCACCCCCCCCCCCCCAAGTATGTGAAGATGGCGAAGGCGCTTAAGGTGTGTAAAATACGGAATATGTTCGTCCAACAGAGCTATACAACGTAGATTTGAACAGGGTCGTTTATGAGGCCGCTCCCTATTCGTCCTCTCCAGGAGTCTCAAGGAGCACCCTGTGTTGGGTTCCCAGGTGCAGATGTAGGTTTCGTATGCTCGCATAAACTGATAAGGATTTTTTTTGTTGAGTGGAACACAGAATAGCATCTTTTCTTCTAATGAACTGCACCAGCATGCGAAACTGGGCTCGTTGTTTAAACTCCATTGAAAAGTAGGGCAGAGGGTCATGGGCTCGAGATGAAGAAGTACAGTGGACAGGCCCTGAACTAACTTTTGTCGAATTAATTGAACTGAAATGAATAAGCGCACATAGCCTGAGTGTGTACGCATCAACACATTACAAATACTTGCCCCTCCCCCCCTCTTTTTCTTTTTTTCGAACCGTCTAGATATAAACAAAACCGATAGATGCGGCGCAAATGTAGAGATCAGGTGTTCTTCATGTTAAAAGCTATGATTACACGTGATTTTTGACAGGCACGTCGGCAGGTACTTTCAGGCAAGTAATTAGGGGGGCAGACAAAGGATGGTCAATTAGAGCGTTGGAGTGAATATGAGAGGAGGGAAAAACAGTGCCGAAGATGGCAGTTAGTTGGATGAAGCAGTAAAATTCAGAAGCTCATTGGAACAAAACGGAATTTGCCACGTGCGTTCCTCTTTTCAAATTTGCTGTGTCTGGTTTACGTCCGCAAATAATGTCAGTAATGCTAAGCGCTGATCACACCTTAATGTTCGAGATGCTTCACAACTGTAGTACATCGTTTGTTTTGTTAAGGGCGCATAGTAGGCTAGCTACCACAAAAATTGAATTTTCAATTTCGGCATCAAGTTATCCACTGTACTCTGAGGAAGAAACCTCTGGAAGCCGGACGAGGGGCAGCTGCTCCCAGCGGTTTAAATGCCGCGCTAAATAGAGTTACTGGTAGCATATACAGTATCTCCTGCGCTGAAGTGCACCGCGTGCCCTCTGGCGTAAGCAATATGCGCAAATAGAATGTCGTTCTTCTGAAGTAGCACTTTTTTCTATATGTTTCTGAACTTCAATGTACCTTTTCTCAAAATGTGTGGAATTTTTTTCGATGAAACTTTATATGCGTAAGCTGAAGCAAGCTAGCAACAGTCTACGCCAAAAAATACTTACTCCATATAAAGTGAAGCTGTAAAAACTTGCACAACCATTTGCCACCTCTGTGGCTCTGTGCATGCTGTAATTTTATTTTTACGAAACCTTCATGAAAAATGTTATTTCTGTAGTTAAGATGTAACCGATAAGTCTCTACAAAACACGGCTGCATATCATTACAATCCTTTCCGTAGTGGCAGAGAAAAGGTACCCAAATAAGTGGAACCTCTTTAAAATTAGGTGTGGGTCATGAGAAGGATAGGCAACCTAAAAATAAAAAAAAAGGTGCCACTGGATACCCAGAGGCAATTTTTGTGAGCACGTATTATTTTATGGAAATAGTTGCAGCCATTTCTAACACATTACGCTAAAACAAACATATACAATTCACCCTACCATACTCCCTTAGGATTGCACTCCAGATGCGAACATTCTAGTATATTTCAGAGCTTGTGCCACCCACAGAGATAAGACTGGAAAGTTCCATGCGTGAGGTATAAAGGACAGCACGTCCAAATGGTGATCAGTGTGTCGACGGCCGATGCTCTGTTCATCGCTCTCATTGTACAGCGTGTATTGCTGCAACATGACCTTAATTTTACCGGCCATGAGTTTGGCTAAATGAAGTGTTGCATTTTGGACAAACCGACTGTTGCCTATGACGTCACAACCATGGGGCAATATGCAAAATTTTAGGTCTCTGGTACTGTGCTTCTCCGGACATAAAAAGAACATGTGAATGATGACGCCGATATAACCTAAAATTGCGCGAACTTTGAGATATTGGTCGTGGTGTTGTAAGAGAGATACCGCAACAGAACTCATCTGGCACAGAGGAAAACCCGCTGCCATGTTACGTGGAAATGAAGCTACCTGTGACAAGGAAGGGACGAAAAGACGCAGTGCAGTTTGTGTGCAGTTTTCGCGTATGTGGACTTTTAGAATAAACAATACCATATCTTTTCGCTGGTTTTTCACACTGGCACACTACGTCATCGCCAGGTAAACCTAGTTTTCCGTATGTGGTATAAAGTTTTCTCAATGATTTGGCCGGCACGTAATCATGCCGGAGTTTGAGGCGTCCAATAAGCAGTCCAACAACTGAGGGTCTCGAGATTGAACAATCACTTTCTGTTACCTCTGGGAACTGAGGTTGCAGAAACTCTCTGAAATTGCAATCATGCACCAGTTCTACTTCAATATCGAAAGTGTTCAGGTGAGAAATGCAGCCTAACATTGAACAAAACTGGCATTTCATTTTATTCAACACAATTATAAAGGAAATCTTAATGACAGCTCACGGCAAATAACCAGAAGCACAATATGTTTATTAAACACTCCCTAATGAGACACAATAGCTCCACCATGGGGGCTTAAGAGGTACAAAATGGAAATGATGGGAATGCAAAGTCTTGTATTGTCCCAACTTTGAGCATGTTAGTATAATTTTTACCCGCAAGGCATGCTTTCAAGAAGTGAATAAAATGAATAAAGCAATAAGAGGGCGGGAGAGGGGTCGAAGTATGTTTGAAAACCAGTTTCCGCGGTTTGAATTGCCGCCTGGTCAGCTCGTATAGTGCTCTACGATTGCAACACAATAGTCGGAGTTCGTGGCTGCCCGTAAAAAGGATGACAGTGAGGGCGACACCATTTCTGGTACACGCTAAATAATCATAGAAAGTTTGACAAGTTTCTAATGATCAATAGGGGTATTAAGGGCGCGTAAGCAGACAAGATACAAGAAACAGTATTATGCAAACGAGCACATTTTTTATCACGTGAGCGCCCATTTGTATAATAATTCTTTTGTATTTCGTCTGCTTAGGCGCTCTTGATACACCTCTACAACACATGGTAACTCGTGGCACGGACCGTAAATGACGATGTTTCGAGGCCGTGAACCAACAGCAACCATGCGCTTAGAATGCCTTATTTCAATCGCTCGTTTTTTTTTTTTTCAATTACAAATGCAGTTGCTTGATCGAAACGTTCATGCAGCGGCCACTTCAAGTGCATGGTGAGCGTATTGCCGAGTCGCTTAAAATGTGGCTTCAGATTATTGGTTTGGGGTCAGAGACTTGCAGGTCACGGCTTCAGCCGGAGGTCCTCAACCTAGCGTTCAGGTTGCGACAGAGTTTCGCGATGGAGTCCTGCTTGGGCGCTGGTCACAAATGCGCGGCTGGAGCTTGATGGAGCAATGGCTAGCTCATTGATGAAGGAGGAAGTAGTCCTTCACAGTGAAGAATGTACATGGCTTAAACCATAAATCAGCATCGCATTGACGAAGCGAAGACCGGGACGGCGCTGCATCATGGTAGGGGGGGGGGGGGGGGGGGGCTGAATTGGCTTTTCCTTGGAGCGAGCTTAGAATATTTATTTAGAGCGTGGCTTAGACCCTACGCCAACGGACTGTTGGCCATCCTGTCTTCCAGCTATTTTACAGAAGCTGTTTATGCCCCGTTTCTTTTTCTTGTGTGATCTTCAAATTCGGATAACGGGGTGGTGGCAAGCACGGTGGTTTGAGCCGCGGTTGCATTGAGAATTAAGTCATATGACGACGAAACTAGAAGGATTTGCGAATATCTCGTGCAAAATAGGTTCAGAATATACGCGTACGTATAGAGAAAATTTCTTTATTAGGCGCGAACTTGTTCATTATCTTCTCAATAATTTGGATAACTTCCTCCCTCTTTTGCCAGATTACACATACACACACACACACACGTGTGCGTGCATGTGTGTGTGTGGAGAGAGAAAGAAACAGTGAGAGAAAAATGTGGGAGAATAATTTGAATGCCTCGCCTCCTCCGGGATTATGAAAATTCTCCGTCTATGTTGCAGTGGACCCCGTTGCGGCTCCCATGGGCGTCCACCTGCGCCAACGATTTTCTGAAAAACACGGTCGAATGACCCTGTCAGAAAATTTTAGTCTTTCTTTTGCTTTCTTTATTTAATGCAATAGTCCCCAAACAGGCAATATAAAAAAGGGAGGGGGGAGGTAGGGTTGCAGATAAAGAACAAACTTCGAAACTGCAGGTTCACACCAGTTTGGTTCAATAAAAAAAGTAGATCACGCAAGACACAAAACATACACTTGCTCCAAAAAATCAAGCGAAAATATGTGTATTTCGAAAGAAGGAAAATAATAAGTGCTGAAGTTTCTTTGTTAGGCAGAATTTAAATAGAAGGCAACAAAGAGTAAGGTGCGTTGATCCTGAATAAAGTTTTTGTTGAAAAACGAAAAATTAGCTCATGTGCGCGATAATGCGCGCGACGGCATCAAGCGACGCTGTGACCGACAACACGGGGTGTTGGCGCAACGTGTTGCACAGTCGATATAATAATAATAATAATAATAGTAATAATAATAATAATAATAATAATAATAATAATAATAATAATAATAATAATAATAATAATAATAATAATAATAATATAATAATACGTTATTTCATCATCATTGTGTACATGATGACAGGGGCCCGCAGAAAAAGCTGCAAAATCCGAGGATCGTTCCAATGAAAACTCAAAAAAAAAAAAAAAACAGCTTGACTGAGCTGCTGACCCCTAACTTGGCGAACAGCAAGGATTCAAGAATTAAAAAAAAAACACGACCAAATGTGCATAACATAACAGAAAAAAAATGAAAAACACAACCCTATCGGAAAAATTGCCATGGTGGATACTGGAAAACATGGTGGGCGTAGTGGAAATAATAGTGGGCATGGTGGAAATAATAGTGGGCATGGTGGAAATTATGATGGCCATGGTGGGACGTAGTGGAAAATATAGTGGTTATACCGGGACATACTGGGTGGTATGGTGTACAGATGATGGGTAAAGTGGAAATGATGGTGGAAAGCAGAGGCTAGATAGTGGGCAATAATGGGACACTCTGCCCACCATTGCGATAATGCTGGGAAGCCCTAAGCATATGGTGGGTGGTGCTTATTATGGTGGGCTACATGGTGTACCAAGCTGAGCAACTCTTCCCACCATTGCGATAATGCCGGGAAGCACTAAGCAGATGATGGGTGCTGCTTGTTATAGTGGGCCACATGGTGTACCAAGCTGAGAAGCTCTGCCCACCATTGCGATAAAGCTGGGAAGCAGTAAGCAGATGATGGGTGGGCTTATAATGGCGGGCAATTTATATAGTGTACCAAGCTGGGATCTGTACACTACATGTTATACCACCATGATTTCCACCAAAGGTTAGGCCTACTGACCGAGCCCGTACAATTGTGTTGTCCGTGCTTCCGGGTTTCAGAATACACGATTACGACGACTAAGTATGACAATACAGCGCAGCCATATGACATCAATTAACCTAAACGAAGCATTTTTCATTGCGTATGGCGTCCGCTCAAGAAGCAACAAACATCGATGCGACGCGATTAAAGCCCTCCCAGAGAACGTAATTAAGTGTCTTCTCATCGACAGCCGCCGGTCGCACTCGCCGGCACTTCTCTAGCTTTTGTACGAGAACTCAGACGTGGCAATTCGTGTGCTTGGTGAACCATTATGATAGCGTAATGTTTCCGGCAAACTGCATTCGTTTTGGCCAAGCCGTTATGTAGTTGTTGCTTTAGCGAAAGAGCTACAGCATTGCGCTGGCGCGACCACCCTCTACATTGCGCGAAAAGCATCCCAATACTCAATCAAATAAATTAGGCGGGCGTATCTATGGAATGAGCCTAGAAGCATCATAAAGCGTGAGCAGATGTCGCCCTTTAGAACGAGCGCGAAACGGATATTGAACTTGGCAGACCCCGCCGGTAAACTGTTGCTGCTCCCCAGTCCACTTGGTTTTTTTTTCTTGAAGTTGTGAATTGTAAAAAAAATAGCACTAGTGCCATTAACATAGTGGCAATCGTTAGAGGCCGCAGTTGCTTGTGTTTAATAAATGTGCAATTTTTAGTAGCAGGTGTAGATGTTGTATATGTTGTGTACACGACAAACAGAACTTAAGTTGAACCTTAAGTTTGTATGCTAACTAAGTATTTAACACTCAACCAACGTCATGTTGGTGTGGCGCAGTGGTTAGCGTCTTCATATGGAAATCCGCAGGTTGGAGGTTCGATCCTCCGTGGCGCCTCGTTTTTTTTTTTTACGGGACAGGTGTTTTTTATGCCGTTTTTATAGAATTCTTTTTTATTTTTTGTGGCAGCTCGTCACGGTGATTCTGACGTCATTTCGCGCTCAAGTGTTGCCGGCACTGCAGCACCCACCATACCCACCATGCGCCATGGTGGGCGTTTCCCACCATTCACCCACTACATTAATCCACTATAATGGTGGGTGGTGGTTTCCACCATGCCCACCATTCGTTTTTTTCCGATAGGGAATACAAGGAAGTACACTTTTAAGGCACAGAAATCGCGAGCAAACAGATAACAGGAATTATGAAAGAAAAAATGATAACAACTCTTTATTTGTCAATATCGCGCGATCACTCGCCTGTATATATATATATATATATATATATATATATATATAGAGAGAGAGAGAGAGAGAGAGAGAACAACATTATTTAACAATAAAAGAACCCCAGTCCGGGTCTACTAAAAAAAAAACTTATCCATCAGACAGGCCTAGAAGTTGCAAATGCTGGAGCAGTGTCTTCATGATGTCCGGAGAGGAGTCCGCCAGCCACTTCTCCAGGGTCGCAGGCATATAGATTTGGAGTCTGTAGCCTGGAATTTCTGGGCTCAAGCAGCCAATAGCTAGATACTGGAACATGATCAATATCATTTACCTATCTTCTGGTTGTCGCTACATGCTTATCGACGCGCGCCAACAACAATGCTCTTCAAAGTGTATAGCCAACGGCGAAGAGCGAACGTTGGCATCATTGAATGCGAACGACTGTAGACAGGAAATAAAAGTCCTGCGCCGTTTGTGACGTGGCTTGGCGGCCATCGGGTGTCATCTCGTAGTGGGCGAGAAAAGCTCGGCTTGTGTGGGCTGAGGTTCTGCGTTTCTTTCTTTTTAACAGCAATCCGCAATGCACCGTCCTAAATCTCTCCTGCATGAAACAACGCCCAACATAATTTCCGACGGAGGCAAAAATGTGGTGGGCCCGTGTGCTCAGATTTGGGCGCACGTTAAAGAACCTCAGGTGGTCGAAATTTCCGGAGGCCTCCACTACGGCGTCTCTCATAATCATATAGTGGTTTCGGGACGTTAATTCCCACATATCAATCAATCAATCAACAACGCCGAACATGCGTGAAATGACAAATTGCAGCAATAAAATCTAGCAATGACACGTGTTAGGACAAGTGACGACGAAATTAGATCGGGATGCCACATCAGGAGACGACAATCGCTGATAAGCCCGCAAACAAGATGGCGTCAGTTATAGTGCGTATCTACGCGCTATCAGAATTTTAAGAGAGTTGACTGTTGTGCGAGTCGGTGTGTGCTGACTTGATTGTGCTCTCACGGTGGTTGCTATCATCACTGCACTGTGTGATACAGCAACCATCGCAGAGCCGCACCGCAAGTGGCGGGACGCGTGCCCCACTGGCGGTGTGGCTCTGCGGATAGCGCGCGAATAGGCCCGTAAGAGGGCTCACCAGTGCAAGCGCCCATAGAACATACATGTGTACTTGCTGAAGCGCTAGCTCGTCCAAATTTGGTCAAATATACACGGGGTTTTCGGCACTGTATTTCGTTTTAGTGCATGGAGGAAGTGTTGCGGAGAGATTTCCTGCTCAGGCTTTTATTTTCTTACAAACCACAGGAAAATATCTAGAAAAAATGGCGCTTTTTTTGTCTCCTAAAAATGATAACTCGATTATTGAAATTATTTCTGCATCAATTCTTTTTTTTTCATTTCTAATTGTTATGGAATATTTTTTATGCAGATCAGTCCAGTGGTTAGCATTTTACAGGCTCAAAAATTGTGTGTGCTTTTTGTGTGTATTTACAAAGCACGCCAAATTCAACAGGTGCGACGTGGCTCAATCTGGTGCCTCCCATGCTCCGCAATACTACACCCTGCCACTAACCACTCATGTGGATGTATTCCTGCGCCACGGAGAAAAGAAATGGACGTGCGGACTGGCTTGAAATAGCTTTCTTTTGTGTGTGGGACGGGAAAGTCGGGGGAGGGTTGTAATGATTTATTTCTTCTTGTTGTGTTACTCTCATGCCATCTGTCAGGCGTGCGCCACGCGACAATAAAGAGGAGTGCTGTGTGTTCGCCCCAAACACAAATCAGCGTTTGGATGAACACTTTCTCGAAGCATGGTCACCCTAGCAGGTTGCCCAGCAATGCTCGGTGTTTAGCGATGATTGTTATCAAAGTAGTTATACCCTGAACCGCGCCTAATCGTGGTATTCGGCAGCACAGGGGCTTGCTGTGGTGGCAAAAATAACATCCCTGGCTTCTGCAGCAGAGAGACTTGTCCACGCTTGCTCTCTTCAAGCAATCGGGATGACGCAGGTTCATCGTGACTGTTTAAAAACTTCATAAAGAAAGGTGAATTACATTTTCGGACGATATATATATATATATATATATATATATATATATATATATATATATATATATATATATATATATACGAGATCTAACAGACAGTAATGCCAAGAAATGTACAGAGGAAGTTATTAGAACCAATGGAAAGTAAACAAGAAAGAAAAGTGGATGAAAAAATAACCAGCCGTGAGCAGGAATCGAACCTACGACCTTCGAATGACGCGTTCATTGCTCTAACCACTGAGCTACCACAGCGGCTTTCCCTCCATCCACTTTTTTGGATTTATATGTGAATTTAGAAGGTGGATGGATGGATGGATATGGCTGTACCCTTTAGATCGGGCGGTGGCTAGCGCCACCAAGCCGTAATACCTAATGAACCAAAAACTATATTTATTTTTTTTCTTAAAAAGTGAGTTTGAGGATTCGTACTTTGCAGTGAAGAGTTTAATTTTCACTCGTGCCTTGACTTTAGCCACCAATCAGATAACCTCCTTCTAGTTAAGTCTACCCGCTTAAAGTTTATTTTGCCCTCCCGGTCCCTAAACCCCAGTGCTTTGAAAAACTCTGCGCCATCATCCTGAACTATAGGGTGAAGCCCTTTACAGAACATTATCAAGTGTTCGGCAGTTTCTTCTTCCTCTCCACACGCACTGCATACTGTGTCTACCCCTTCGTATTTGGCCCGATATGTCTTGGTTCGCAGTACTCCCGTCCTGGCCTCAAACAGTAGAGAACTACCCCGAGTATTATCATAGATCCTTTCCTTGGCAATTTCCTGCTTAAAGTTCGATAGATCTCTAGTGCGGACTTCTTAATCATGCCCATTCTCCACATGTCAGTCTCCGTTTCCTTCACTCTCTTCTTAACCGATAGTTCTTTTTGGTTTGGCCACCTGCTGTTTTCTAAGTATTTGCCAGTCAACTTCCTGGTTCCCTTCCTCCATTTTGTATCGACATTCTTCATGTACAAGTAGCTGAAAACCTTCCTAGCTCAACGCTCTTCCCTCATTTCTCTCAATCGCTTCTCAAATTTTATCTTGCTGCTAGCTTCCCTGCCCTCAAATGATGTCCATCCCATATCGCCTTGTACTCCCTGATTTGGTGTATTCCCGTGAGCTTCTAAAGCAAGCCTACCTATTCCAAGTTGCTTAATTTCTAATCTTGTTTGAACTTCTGATCTCATGCACAAGACCGCATTGCCGAACGTCAGCCCAGGAACCATGACCCCTTTCCATATTCCTCTCACAACATCATACCTATTGTAATTCCACAGTGCCCTATTTTTCATGACTGCTGCATTCCTGTTACCTTTAGTCGTCACGTATATTTCGTGTTCCCTCAGATACTCGGTCCCATTGCTTATCCATATGCCCAGATATTTGTATTTATCTGTTATCTCTAGCGTGACCTCCTGTATTCTAACCTTCGTTGTCATTGAAAATCATGACTGCTGATTTTTACTTACTGAATCTAAAATCTAACCTATCTCCCTCATTACTAGATGTCCATCAATCTCTGCAAATATTCTTTGTTGTTGGCCATTAGCACTGTATCATCTGCGTACATTAATGCTGGTAGTGCCTGATCAATAAGTTTTCCTTGTTTGACTAAAGAGAGGTTGAAGCCCAGCCCACTTCCCTCTAATTTTGCCTCTAATCCTTGTAGGTACATCATGAATAATAAGGGTGACAGGGGACACCCCTGCCTAAGCCCCCGTTTTACCTCTGCAGGCTTGGATACCTGTTTTTCCCACTTTATAACTACCTTGTTACCTTTATAGATACCCTTTAAAAGATTAGTGACTACATGTTCCACGCCTAGTGTGTCGAGTATTCCCCACAATTTCTCTTGAACCACGCTATTGTACGCTCCCTTGATATCCAAAATGCTATCCACAGGGGCCTGTGTTCCTTTTCTGCTATTTCGATGCACTGCGTCACTGAGAACAGATTGTCTTCCAACCTCCTGTGTTTCCGAAACCCATTTCACAGTTCCCCTAGCACCCCCTCATCCTCTATCCCCGCCTGAAGTCTTTCCTTTATAATCTGCATCGCCAGCTTGTAGACCACTGATGTCACTGTTATAGGATGGTAGTTGTTTATGTCAGCTTTGTCCCCCTTTCCTTTATAGATCATGCTCATCCTGCTAAGTTTCCATCCATCGGGAACTTCACCATCGATTATTATTGTGCTCACTGCCTCTCTCAAAGCCTGCTTAGACTTCGGACCTAATGTCTTTATCAGCCTAATTGGAATGCCATCTGGGCCTGTTGATGTACTACTAGGAACCCTTTTCTCAGCCCTTTCCCACTCTTGTTGTGAAAATGGAGCCATTGCACCACTTGATTCGTCCTTGTCTATTGTGGTGCATAAAGTCTTCTTTGTTGAATTTTTTCTGTCACCCTTGTTCTCATATATTACATAGCTTCATCCCCTTCTGGCCTAGCACCTTGGGCTGTAGTTATAAAACTCTGCTCTAGGCTCGTCTCATTTCTCAGGGAGTTTAGATGGTTCCAAAATTTCGCCGCTGCCTTTCTGTCTTTTTTATGTACTTCTGCCAGCCACTGAGCTCCCTTCCTTCTAATCTTTTCATTGATCAGAAGGGATGCACCCCTTCTACAGCTTAGAAAGGTTGCCCATTTTCTTTCAACATCATCTGTCGATTCACCCCGCTGCTTTGCATGTCTGTGTTCCCTAGAGGCTTCCTGACGTTTTGCTATGGCTCTCTTAACTTCCTCATCCCACCAACTTTTGGGTTTGTGTCTTCTTTTCCGGGGTGACTTGTCACGCGTCTTAGCAAGCTCTAGCTCGAAGAGTCTAATAGATTCGGGTATGTCCACACCGTCTTATTATCCTCCATGATTACTTTCTCAATTTGTTTAGTGGCTATTTCAATTTGCCTTTCTGGATAAAAATTTTCCTGTAGTTGCTCATCTTGTCTCCTTCCCACTTTCACTGCTCTTCCAAAACTTAGCTTGATACGTTTGTGATCGCTACCCAGACTTCTGGAGCCACCTTCATCTATGTGCATTCCCCTGAGCTTATCATACATCCTATGTGACATCAGTGCACAATCTATCGTCGACTGAAGCCTTCCTACCTCCCATGTTATTTGCCCTTCACACTTCTCGGTACTGTTGCAAATGATCAAATCAAGCCTTTCACACATATCTATGATCATTTTGCCTGTCGGTTCGGTATACCCATCTATATCTTCTATGTGCGCATTCATGTCTCCTAGTATAATTATCTCGCACTCTCTTCCTAACTCCTGCAAGTCCTTTGATATACACTCTACCATTGTCTGGTTTTCCTCTCTGGCCTTTGCTCCCGTCCACAAGTACACGAAACCAAGGAGTGTCATTTGACCTGCCACTTTCCCTTTTAGCCAGAAATGTTCCTTGCACTCCTGCTGGACCCTTTGCCAGTCTGTACTTTTATGAATGAATGCCCCAATACCACCCCCCTTTCTGCTGCCTTCTGTTCTATTACAATATTCCCACGCGTAGTCCGGATTGTTCGGAGGTTGTTCCATGTCCTTGAAATGTGTTTCTAGAAAACCGTATACCATCGGCCTCTCTTCCCTTAGCTGTTCCTCTATCTCTTCCCACTTCAGCCTGTTCCTACCACCCTGCATGTTAATATACCCTATGTCTGAATTGGCTCGGCGCTCGTGGCTACGTCTATTTATGCCCCGGACTCTACCTATCTTAGATATCGGTGCCACTTTGGAATCGTATCTGTCCATACCACCTGTCGAAGAGTCTCCCTGGTTGTTTTCCTCGTTACTAGCTATCCTGCCCCCCGAAGGGCTCGCTTGCCCCCCAAAAAAGCTACTGCGCGTCCTGCAAGTCGCCAACCCACCTCATGACCTAGGCGCCCATCGAAGTGAATTCTGTCTCGCAATCGAACCTACAACATTCGAATAACGCGTTCGATGCTCTAACCACTGGGCTACCACAGCGGCCTTCCCCAATTACTTTTTTGGGTTTATATGTGAATTTAGAAGTAGGAGTGACAGTCAGCACCATCTATAAGCCAGACAACGAGTGTGAAAACACTTATGCGCATGTTTTGGCGTCACGTAGCACGTGAACTTATTATGAGCGGGCAGCTGATTAATTGTCCCTCTTATACAACCTAAACACACCAAGTCTGCCAGTACGAGACCCTCGTTCAAAGAAATAAGGGAAAGAAGTGTATATCTAAGGGCTCGATTTTTCGTGTTTTAACACAATATTAATGAGATATAACAGACAGTAAAGCCAAGGAATGTACAGGGGAAGTTATTAGAACCAATGGAATGTAAATATGAAAGAAAAGTGGATGAAAAAATAACCAGCCGTGAGCAGGAATCAAACCTACGACCTTCGAATAACGCGTTCGATGTTCTAACCACTGAGCTACCACAGCTTTTTTTTTCTTTATTACACCGAGCTACCACAGCGGCCTTCCCTCCACCCACTTTTTTGGGTTTATATGTGAATTTAGAAGTAGGAGTGACAGACAGCGCCATCTATAGATGGCGCTGACTGTCACTGGCTGGCGGGACGCGTGCCGGCTTATAGACTGGCGCTGGCTTATAGATGGCGCTGACTGTCACTCCTACTTCTAAATTCACATATAAACCCAAAAAAGTGGATGGAGGGAAGGCCGTTGTGGTAGCTCAGTGGATAGAAAATTGACCGTGTTATTCGAAGGTCATAGGTTCGATTCCTGCTCACGGCTGCTTGTTTTTTCATCCACTTTTCTTTCTTATTTACATTCCATTGGTTCTAATAACTTCCCCTGTACATTCCTTGGCATTACTGTCTGTTAGATCTCAATAATATTGTGTCAAAACACGGAAAAACGAGCCCTTAGATATACACTTCTTTCCCTTATTTCATTGAACGAGGGTCTCGTACTGGCAGACTTGGTGTGTTTAGGTTGTATAAGAGGGACAATTAATCAGCTGCCCGCTCATAATAAGTTCACGTGCTACGTGACGCCAAAACATGCGCATAAGAGTGTTTTCACACTCATCGTTTGGCTTATAAATGGCGCTAACTGTCACTCCTACTTCTAAATTAACATATAAACCCAAAAAAGTGGATGGAGGGAAGGCCGCTGTGGTAGCTCAGTGGTTAGAGCATCGAACGCGTTATTCGAAGGTCGTAGGTTCGATTCCTGCTCACGGCTGGTTATTTTTTCATCCACTTTTCTTTTTTATTTTCATTGCATGGGTTCTAATAATTTCCCGTGTACATTCCTTGGCATTACTGTCTGTTAGATCTCATTAATATTGTGTTAAAACACGGAAAAACGAGCCCTTAGATATACACTTCTTTCCCCTATATATATATATATATACATATTGTGAGACGACGTCAGGTACGAAGGAGCGACCGTTTTATTGTCAGCCCAGACGCGCGAGCCAGCAACCGAACAAGCAGCGAGCCGCTACGATGATGATGATCACGGTGCTTTGTATGCGCAGGTGAAAGTGAAAATGATGAGCAACACAATCAGCGCTCACACTATTTCCCCCCTACACGAAAGCGGTCTGCAAGACGTTCATTTAGTAAGTGTATGAGCGCTGGATATAAGGTTTCAGGCGAGACACATGGACGATCTCGGTCCCGCGACGACGGCGATCAGAAGCCGAAGTAACCGGCGCGACGCGATAATTTACGGCCGATGTTCGTTCAAGCACGGTGTAAGGACCCAGGTATCTGTGAATGAATTTTTCACAGAGGCCGGGTGTGCGAACAGGTGTCCAGAGGAGCACTTCGTCGCCTGGGTAGAATGACACAACTCGACGTGTCGCATCACAACGAACTTTTCGCTGGGCCTGAATGGTAGAGGTGTTGGCGCGGGCGATTGTGCGGCAGTGGTTGACACGGGCAGCGAATTCTTCCGGAAGGGACGCAGATGGGACAGAAGGCGTGGACAAAAAGCTGGTGTCTAGAACAAAAGATGGTGCACGGCCATACACAAGAAAAAACGGGCTGTAACTTGTAGTGCGTTGTATGGCAGTGTTATAGGCAAACGTGACGAAAGGTAGTATTGTGTCCCAGTTCTTGTGATCGGGTTGGACATACATAGAGATCATGTCTGACAAAGTTCTATGAAAACGCTCAGTAAGACCATTGGTTTGCGGATGATATGCCGAGGTGGTCTTATGGATTGTGTCAGAGGCCTGTAAAACTTCAGCGAGCACACGAGAAAGAAATGTCTTGCCACGGTCACTCAGGAGAACACGAGGGGCGCCGTGGCGCAGGATAATGGCACGCAGAACAAAGTCGGCTACTTCGCTGGCAGCTCCAGTAGGAAGAGCTGCCGTCTCAGCGTAGCGAGTAAGATGGTCTACGGCAGTAACAATCCAGCGGTGACCGGCGGCGGTAAGCGGAAGGGGTCCGTATAAGTCTATGGCGACGAACTCGAAGGGAGCGGATGGGCACGGGAGAGGCTGTAGAGGGCCGGCGGGAAGAGATGTCGAACGTTTTCGGTGCTGACATGATGAACAGGAAGTGACGTACCTGGAAACACTAGTGGAGAGGCCAGGCCAGAAGCAGCGAGTCTTAATGCGATCGTAGGTTTTATGAAAACCCAAGTGGCCAGCCGTCGGGTCGTCATGAAAGGCTTCTAAGACTTGGAGTCGAGGTGAGCGAGGTATGACCGGGACCCATCGGCTACCGAGAGGATGGTAAGTTTGTCGAAGTAGCGTTCCGTCATGAAGTTTGAAACGCGTGAGTTGTCGTCGCAAGCGGCTGTTGGGAGCACGAGATGAGCCGGTGAGCCGATCGATGATTGTACGGCAGTATGTGTCTGCACGTTGGAGCGAGGTGAGGTCTGCGGATTGAAGGAAGTCATCCGGTGCAGTGGGCTCGATGGGACTAAGACTGGTCATCTGCGTGGTCTCTTGGCTGGGAGGTGCTGCGCAGCAGGTAGATGCGTCATGATTTTGCAACAGCGGACAGCGTGACAAAGCGTCGGCATCTTGGTGTTTGCGGCCCGACCGGTATGTGACACTGTAGTCATACTCCTGCAGTCGGAGCACCCAACGACCGAGGCGTCCTGACAAGTTTTTTAATGATGACAACCAACAGAGCGCATGATGATCCGTGACGATCGTGAAGCGGCGGCCATACAAATAGGGGCGAAATTTTTGCACGGACCATACGATAGCGAGACATTCCTGTTCAGTGATGCTGTAATTGCGTTCCGCTGGGGAGAGAGTACGGCTCGCGTAAGCCACGACTTGCTCTTGTGAAGCCTGGTCACGCTGCAGCAGAACAGCGCCGATTCCGTGCCCACTTGCGTCAGTGTGTAATATAGTAGGGGCTGTGGGATCAAAATGGCGAAGAACTGGCCCTGACGTGAGGCATCGCTTCAGGGTCTGGAAAGCAGCTTCACAGTCATCTGTCCAAAGAAATGATGCACTTGTGGTCAGGAGTTTGTGAAGAGGAGCCGCGATAGTGGCAAAATCACGGACAAAACGGCGGAAGTAAGAGGCTAAGCCGAGGAAGCTGCGAAGGTCTTTGAGCGTGGTGGGCTTAGGAAAGTGCAGCACAGCGGCTACTTTGTCGGGATCAGGTTCGATGCCAAGCTTGCTGACAACGTGGCCTAACACTTTGATGCTGCGGCTCGCAAACCGACACTTCTTGGTATTTAGCTGGAGACCGGCTTTGGCTAGACATGTGAGCACCTCGTCTAGACGTTCTAGGTGTTGCGAGAAGCTGGATGAAAAGATGACGATGTCATCCAGGTAACAAAGACAGGTCTTCCATTTTAGGCCACGCAGCACCGTATCGATCATCCGCTCAAATGTGGCTGGGGCATTGCAGAGCCCAAAAGGCATCACATTGAATTCGAAGAGACCATCAGGAGTAGCAAACGCTGTCTTCTCTTTATCAGACTCATGCATCGGGATCTGCCAATACCCAGATCGTAGGTCGAGACTTGAGAAATATTCTGCACCCTGTAAGGTGTCAAGTGCATCGTCAATTCGAGGCATAGGATATACATCCTTGCGCGTAATTTTGTTTAGTGCCCTGTAATCAACGCAAAATCGCACTGATCCGTCCCTTTTCTTAACTAGGACAACAGGAGAAGACCAAGGGCTTGTGGAAGGTCTGATAACGTTGCGTGCGAGCATGTCATTGACTTGTTCCTCGATGACCTTGCGTTCTGAAGACGACACGCGGTAAGGGCGACGGCGGATAATACGAGAACCGTCTGTGGCGATGTGATGAGAGGTCACCGTAGTTTGACCTAAGCCATCCGAACAAACGTCAAAACAAGTCTTGTGTTTTGTTAAAAGGGCCATTAAGTCATTAGTTTGCGTTGGAGTGAGATATGGACTCAAAGTGGCTTTAAGCGCATTAGATGAGCCTCCTGGTGGCGTACACTTAGCGACTGACGGCGGAGACGATACAGTGACGACACATACCGGTGCTATGTCGATAAGGCTGGCAACAGTGGACCCCTCTGGCAGTAGTTGTGGCTCTGTTGTCGTGTTGTAGGCGGTGAGACTGGCATGACCACGCGAAAACCGCACTAGACAACATGCGATGGCGATTCCTCGGAAAATGCAGCGCTGATCGGGGACAACCACTGCGTCACCGTCAATGGTATCGCTGGATCTAATGGTGAGGATACGTTCTTGGGCCGGGGGCAGTACAAAGTCTGCAGCTGCAACAAGGTGAGGCGACGAAAAATCGTAAGCACTAGAATTTTCAGTGTCCGTAATGCGAATAACGGGCGGACCACACGAAATGACAGCGGAAGCGGCTGACAGGAAGTCCCAGCCCAATATAATCGGATGAGCACATGAAGAAAGCACAGCCAATTGTATATGGTGACGAATTCCGTCGATCAGAACACGAACAGTGCATTGTCCAATAGGGTAAATTCTATTTTCATTAGCACCACATAACACCGGACCAACATATGGAGTTTGCACTTTTCGTAGACGATGACATAGTTCGCGATCAATGACCGAAATGGCTGCTCCAGTGTCCACGAGTGCGTCAACCGAAATGCCTTCTACAGAAACAGTTAGTAAATTTGCAGGGCGCGCAGGAGGAATTGGGACACTTCGACGACAGGCAGTTTCTCCTCCAAAAACTGCAGCTGCTAGTTTTCCGAGTGGCTGTCGAGGGGCATCAGGGCAGAACGTAAAGGCGAAGTAGTACGGCGGAAGGGCGATGGTGAACGACGGCGGGGTGAGCGGGAAGAACGAGGTTCACCGTGGGACAAAGGAGGCGAAGGCGAACGTCGTGACGAGGGAATGTAGGTTCCTGGAACGTAGGGGTCAGACCTCGCAGCCCGGTCACTCTCGTACGAAGAATAACCTCGTCGTTCATCTTGCTGGCGCCGACGGCAAAAGCGGGAGATATGTCCTCTTATGCCACAGTAGTAACAGACGGGGCGCGTAGGGCGCCAGGCAGGGAAGTGTGGTTGTGGTGGTGCCTTGGCTGCCATCGCGGCCAAATGGTCGTATACGACGTCCGTAGTTACAGGTGGAGTAGGTGGAGGAGGCCGTGACACGACTTCGGCATACGTAGGCACATGTAAGGGCACAGGAGGCGGGGCACGTGCGACGCTCGTCATCGACGCCAATTCGTCCTTTATAATTTCCCGCAGGTTAGGAGGGGGTGAGCGGGCAGGTGAAGTCGGTGCGCTGGCAGGAACAAGGCTGTGAAGTTCCTCTCTCACTATGGTGCGAATTAGAGCTCGCAGCTCATGCTCGCCAGTAAGACGAGTGTCATAGGAGGCGTGTGGAAGGCGCATTGAGTAAAGTGCGTCCAGGCGCTGGCAGGTGGTAATAATGTCCTGAACTGTTGTCGGGCTCTGCATGACAAGAGCATTAAAGGCGACGGAGTTGATGCCTTTCATTACTTGCCGAATACGATCGGCCTCCGGCATGTCCTTTTGGGCGCGGCGGCAGAGGGCCAGAACGTCTTCAATGTACGATGTGTACGATTCGTCAGGCCCCTGGATGCGGGTAGCGAGCTTCTGTTTAGCTACCTCAGAGCGTCCTGTAGAAGTGCCGAATATTTGACGCAGCTGCACCGTGAATGCTGACCAATCAGGAAAGTCGCGTTCGTGGTTATGATACCACGTCTTAGCAACCTCCTTCAGATAAAAGGGTACATAGCGCAGCTTATGCGCCTCATCCCAGTAATTGCAAGCACTGGTACGGTCGTAACTGTCCAGCCATTCTTCTACGTCCTCACCGCGAAGGCCAGAAAACACTGGAGGGTCTCGTTGCGAGGTACTCACGGTGTGGTGAGGCCCAGCAGGCTGAGCGGGTGGTGCGAAGAAGGCGGTAGGGGGTGGGTCGTTTTGCGCCATCACTGTTGGCAAGCACAGCCGTCGACCTGATCGGAGCTCCAGGGGTGACCGGTAGTGCACGAGGACTTGGGAATCACAGCACGCTCCACCACTTGTGAGACGACGTCAGGTACGAAGGAGCGACCGTTTTATTGTCAGCCCAGACGCGCGAGCCAGCAACCGAACAAGCAGCGAGCCGCTACGATGATGATGATCACGGTGCTTTGTATGCGCAGGTGAAAGTGAAAATGATGAGCAACACAATCAGCGCTCACAATATATATATATGTGTGTGTGTGTATGTGTGTATACATTACTGCGAAGATTAATCGCGAAGGGAATATGGTTATTGGAAAAGAGCATGATGGAACCCCTTCATTTTGCCAATATACTTTATGCTCCATCATGGCTAGGCGACCACGTCTGTATGTTTCGACATTTTAACGTTTTGGTGTTTTGACTTCTTGGTATTTTTAATTTTCGGCATCTTGAGTTTGGCATTTAAATTTTTCGTCGTTCTGACGTTCGGCCTTCTAATAATTGGGAGTCTTGATTTTCGGCGTTTTGTTTGGGACGCTAGGAGACGACATCGCCCTGTTCTTAGCGAAGTACTTTTACGTAACGAAATGTTTGTGGTGGAACTGAGAACGCGGAAGAAAAACGAAAGAAAACAAGACAGGGAATAGGACTGGCTAAATTCATCCAAAAAAAAAAAAAACAAGATTGAGCTGTTTCCCATAAAATATATATTCTGTAAATCCTTTTCGCCTCTGCTGGCTGCCATGCATTTCCAGCGGCACTGCCCAGATAGACAAAATATATCACCGTACAACAGAAACTTGACATCAGTTACACGCCTTTCGATAGTGCATCCTCGATGATATATACAGACTAACGGCAGAAGCCTAAATGCGAGATGGTACGTAGGTAGTCAGCGAACATATATCATATTTCTTTCATTTTGACAACATAATGAAACCCAATGGATAATAAGTCACGGAAGATACATAGGACGTAAATTGTACTGTTTAACTACGTTGTTAAGTATGCCACCCTGGGGAACACCACGGTGGCTGTAGTGTAACGAAGTGTCACCATCCTCGGTTCTCACGAAAAAAGATCGCTCAGAGAGATAGCTGCGTATCCACTGAAACATCCGACCTTTCACTATTCAACCTGACGCTAATAGCTCTAAATGAGCATCTGCCAAGTACTGTCAGATTGTCAATGTACGCGGACGACATCTGCGTTTGGACGTCTGCAGTAACACGTCTACAGCTGCGAGCGCGAATTCAGAGAGCTGCCACTCAAGTTGCTATTTACCTCCGTCAACGAGGTCTGGAAATTTCCTCTGAGAAATGTGCACTAGTGGCATTTACGCGCGAACCAATGCATAACTACAGCGTTCTGATAAACAGCGAAAGAATACGTCACCTCAGATCATACAAGTTCCTAGGTGTTATAATTGACAGAGACCTCTCATGGAGCTCACATGTATCATACATGAAAAGGCGATTGACAGGCATCTGTCATTTGTTCAAGTTCTTCGCTCGAAAGAACTGGGGAATGTCCACAACTGCTATGTTGCGACTATACAGGTTTCTTTTCCTTGGATTCCTTCGGTACAGCCTACCTGTGTTAACCAACGCAAGTAAAACAAGCATACGAATGCTTCAAAGTGTCCAGGCTCAAGCACTCCGGATATGTTTAGGCTTGCCCCAAAGTGCATCAACAGCGGCGACTATCGCCATCACAAGGGACAACCTCATCAAGACCCACATTAATGTGGAAGTGCTGAGGACACATATACGACACCTTGCTCGAACCCCTCGACATCACCTAGCCTCTCTACCAGTGGTCCGACCATGCACATCTTACTGCAAAACAGTGACCGCACATGGTGAGTCGATCCCAACTTCGTTCTCTCCTGCCGCTAGACCTGTGACTCCGCCATGGTGCCTCGCTCAACCAATAATTAATATGAACATACCTGGCGTCGAGAAAAAGGCCAATTTGTCGTCACCGGCTCTTAAACAGCTCACACTACTTCTCTTGTATGAGAAATATCAAGACTCCACACATATCTACACTGACGGATCGGTTCAGCCGGACAGCTCTACAGGAGCAGTAGTGATACCAAGGTTGGCCACGACAATTAAATTCAAGACATCTCACGCAACAACATCAACGGCAGCAGAATTGGCAGCACTTCGTGCCACGTTGGAATTTGTAGTTGATCAGCCTACGCGCAAGTGGACTATTTTCTGCGACTCGAAGGCGGCACTGCAGTCTCTACTATCAGCCTTACGCCGTGGACCACACGAGCAGCTGGTACTAGAGATAGCAGAGATTATACACCACCTGACTGAGAAAGGGCACCAAATTACATTTCAGTGGTTGCCCAGTCA
>NW_023609152.1:0-22676 GCF_013339725.1 Rhipicephalus microplus
CATTCTGGTAACTATGCGCCAAAATGTGCGCGCTACTATACATTCATGGAAGACATGGTTCAGCGTTTCGACGCGACCGCATTGCGGGCATGTGGCGGAGGGCGCCACACCCCACGCCGCAAGGCGGTCGGCCGCTGGTAAAGCCTCCCATACCCTAAGCCAGTTTAGGTCACGGACCTCGGAGGGGAAAGACGTGTTTGTAAGAGTCCAACGTCTCTTCGCCTGGCATTTCCGGCGTTGTTGTCAGATAGGCTTTTAAATGCTATTAATTCGCTCATGTTGGTGGGGGACATTTTCATCAGTTATGTTTAGAAAAAATTTATTGCCACAAACGTCAATAACACTCAACAGAACATTTCCTTCCTAGACGTACTCTAGCGATGATGACAAAACAGGCGTCATTTGCATGAACAAGCATATGAGATGACGTTTAAAGAACATGTACAATTGATGGTTCACACAAACACAACCACAAAAATACTTCAAGGTACACAAGAGACACAAGTAAAACATTAATATGTACATTTTGCTTATTTACATGTTGGCATGCCAATTCTGCCGGCGCATCGACACAGCAGCCTACCAATATCAGGCTGGCCGAAAGACAAGTTTCAATCGTCCGTCACAGACCGACACAAAAGGGCAAGACCAATGCCGAAGAAATTCCTCTTCACCGAGGAAGAGCTCTTCCGACAAAACAGACAGCAGCTCCGAGTACAATCGCTCTAGGATCGGGTAGAGCGCGCGGCGGCGGCGGCCCGCTACAACCACCTCACAGCGGTTGCGCCAGAGGCAGAAAGAACCGGCAACAATGAGAAGACAAACGAAGCGGCCTCGCGAACAACGCCCAGAAGAAACGAAGCGATTTACTCTGAGGCAGCGAAATCCAGCATGTACGGCTCTCCAAAAAACGCGAGCAATGACACGATGCCTGAGAAAATGCTGATTTGTTTCCCGAAGGGAGCAGTTCAGACATGTTGCTGACTGGACCATTCTCCACCTTTCGAGGTGGTCGAGAGTTGGAAGCACACCCCATCCCAGACGCCACATGTGGTCCCGGAGGTGTTCAGGCAGAAAAAAAGCCGTTAATATGCTCCGACACCCGTCCAGAGCGAGCACGGCAGGCTGGCGGGACCAACGGAAGCAACAAAGCAGCAGTTGTCTCAACTATGTGGTTGTTCAAAACATCTATGCCAGGACAGCTCGACTAGCCATGGCGAAAAAATGCAACAGTTGTTGCATAAAACGCAGGAAGTGTTATTGACTACGGCCCCCTGTTAAGTTGCACATTAGGCATCAAATGCCGAAGGTGAGTACCCAGAAAGTAATATGCAAGCGTTTGTGCGGGAGATTCCTCCGCCTGCACTAGGCGCAAAAGGAAGCGCAGTGCCAGCAGCCGACAGCGTATTGAGACTGAAGGAAAAGCAAAGCCTCCCTGAGAACGCTGCTGTCCCAGTGCCGCGCGAGAGACCAACTCAATGCCGCCTGACCAAAAAAAAAAAAGAACACAAAGCAGACTGCAGTGATCGCACGATACGTAAAGATGGTTGCACGACGTGAGAAATGTACCAAATGCGACCGCAAAATACAGTCTGAGCAAGGTACCTCCACTCAAGAAGCGGGAAGTCACAATCCCGTACACCCCGAATTTTCTGTCTTCTTCGAGAGCGTTTAACCAAACGGATTCGCAAATGCCGTAGTAATTGTATAGAATAACTAAAATACAAAGGGACGCGGCTGGCTGAATGGGAAAACCGGCGCTAAGCCTGGAGTTTAGAAAGCCAATGAAAAAATACCCGGATTTGGAGGTGTTCAAAGCTGCACCTGAAATGTCGCCATACTGGGAAAATACACGCAGGCTGCGTGAAAGGCTATATTCCTCTGAAATGTACAAGGTTATATCATAAGCGAAAGCTGTGACTTTCACGACATTGCTACCAGAAAGCGCAAGACCCTGGACACGTGAATCCGCGTCAAGAGCACGCAAATATGGCTCAAGGCTGAGGACGATTAGCACAGAAGAGAATAGACATCCCTGACGGACCCCACTTGTTATGGAAAAGGCGGCACTTTCCCAGCCATCCAGAACTAGTGTGCTTTTCAGACCAGTGTATGTATTTTTAATCATTTCCACAAACGAATGAGAAAAGCCGAAGGCTGTGAGTGCATTAAGGCTTTACGCGTGCTCTACTCGGTCAAACGCTTTTTCCTGGTCCAAAAACACAAGGATACCACGCGCAGACCACGGCAGAGTATAGGCCATGATATCCCGTGTGGTAAATGACAAGCTGTGTATTTCTCGTCCAAGCACTGATGAAGTCTGGTGTTGATCTACCAGTGTATTCAACAGACACCTCAATCGTTGAATGGCTACCACCGCGAATATCTTATAGTCAACGTTGAGGAGTGTGATAGGTCTCCAATCTTCAAGATTAACAGAGGAAGCATCACCTTTTGGAATAAGCACAATGCGTTCATCTCGAAAACTTGATGGAAAGACACCGTCATGTAGCATCGCCGGATAACCGCGGTAAAGGTAGCACCAATCTCATCTCAAAATGTCAAGTAAAACTCAACAGGAAAACTGTCTGGCCCTGGGGCCATTCCACGTTTCATAGATTTCAGTGCCGCCTTTACCTCTTCAGCCGACGGAGGGATGTGCAGGCAATCCGCAGCTTCTTGAGGAATATGGGGCAAACTTCTAAGCGTTGGCGGTGTTTCATCACAGTTATTTCGCATGGCTGAACATGACATTGCTTCAAAATGCGCCAAGAAAACAGATCGATCACGCGTAGGAAGCCGCTGCGCAGGTAGTATTTGTGCTGTCATTAAAGACAGATGGCTATTATTGCCCAAAAAACGAATGTCTCGCGTAGCGCAGCCCCTCGGGATGTGCACATGGGTTGTGTCAACAGCGCTATGCTGCTGCCGGCAGGGACGAAGCAGCAGTCAAGCGCTGAAAGCGTTCACGCAGTTCACGCTGCCACGCTCGCATCAAGAGAGAAGGTGTCTCGGCGCGCAAAGCAATGCGTAACTTCATCGCAGTATCAGCAAGCTCTTCAGAAATGCGTCGACGAAGCGAACGCCCCTCTACTGCTCAGCACAGTCACCACTCTGTTTTAAGCGCAGCCCAATCTTCAGGAGCAGACGCCGTGAGCGACACACGTATTGCGCGTGACGAATCTGATCTTGAGCGCGCGTCCTGCAGAGCGTGAACATCAAGACGCCATGGCTTTTCCGAAAAAGAAAATGGAACTTTCAGCTTCAAGACAATAGGCCGATGATCAGGTACGTACACAGGAGAAGGTGGGAAGGACGGAGCGCATAAATCGGAGATAAACGCGTATAACACTCGTGGGATATAAGCCCGGTCGAGCCTGCAGGAGGATCATCTGCGTCGCCATGTACAAACAAAGGTATTTCCGTCCACTACATTGTGCGCGTCCAGTAATGAAAAGTGGTGGAAAAGGCGTCGCAGCTTGCGTGAATTCCAAGCAGACCGGCCCCAGCCAGGGCCTTGTACATCGGTTCGCGTATTTAGAACGCAGTCTCTAAAAAAGTCATTAGACTGCCCAGTTTGCGCTGGCCCATACACACACAGTATCCTTAATTTGAAAGAAAAGTAGCTACAGTATAATGCCAAAACCCTGCCCACGCCGTCGTAAAAAGCATGATGATCCCGTAATATAGCTCGGTTAAAAATTATAATACCTACTCCTGTAAAACGAGATGTAGCAAAAGAGAATTAACAATCTAGGTTGAACTTTCGTTTAAAAGCAAGCACGTCGGATAGCGAAAATAAATTTGTTTTCTGGAGGCACAAAACATCACAATTTGCAGCGTGGGCGATACTAATCGCTTCAGCCTGCTTTGCCGGACTGCGAAAACCCTGAACGTCAATGAAATAATATGCAGTGTAGTAGCCATAATTAAATGTAAAGACTTACATGAACGCATAGTTTTTGACGGTGTCCTGGAAAGTGTCCAGGGGACACTTGCTCAACCAAACTACAACGCACTGTTCGACCCTCCAGAAGAGGGCCGAGGTTTTTTGGCCATCACTGCGTTCATCAGAGCAAGAGCTGGAAGTGTGCACTCGCTTCACGTGGAGCTCCCATGTCGTCGTCAAAATTGGAAAGGCTAGACAGTCCGATGCTACTATCCTGTCCCAGGCTGAAGCGGTCTTCCGGAGACGTGTCCTGTGGAGGTAGGGACTGAGCCACTGGCAAGCTTGTATCCACATCTTTGATGCTGGCAGCACTGTCAACGTCTCGGCAGGCTGGCGTAGGCTCCCTTTGTGTGGGCGATTTTTTACGTGTAGGACGCGATGTCGAAATGGTCGGAGCGGCCGCAACAAAAGAGGCTGCGGTATTTTCGCCACTGTTTTCCGAAATAAAAGGGGTCGTAGGGTCAACTCCAACAGCAGCAGCCTGAGAACTGGGGTCATTTGCGCACTGAACATCAAGTGGCGTCAGAGAAGAGACGCCAACGCTGTTTTCAGTGCAGTGCGTTGCGTCTTTCGAAGCGCTTGGTTCCTGCACCAGCGGGGAAGCCGACGCGCCAAGCATCACATCGACAATCGTGCTTTCGTTGCGCGCTTCGTTTGAAGGAACTTGTAGGGGTGAGGCTAGCACAGTGTCGGTAACCTCCTCTGCGGCCCCCGGGTCGGTAGTTGGTTCCGTTTCCGGTGTCAGTGGTGGAAAGGCACCAGCGGCAGCGTCTGAGTAAGAGCGGCGGACAGGGCAAATCACAGTTGGGTGGCCATCCCCGTAGCGTCGACACGGGTGGCCACAACCTTCACTAACGTGACCATGCACACCGCAGCGACTACAGTACGGTGTTGTGCACTGGGCTCGTAGATGGACCCTTGAGTCGCATTTTCGACATACACGCTGGAGACCACGGTAATCAAACGTAGCCTGGTGACCGGAGATGCGCTGGTAGTTCGGCACAGGATTAACGGCGTTCCTCTCCTTTCGAACATACCGCGTTCTAGTAAGTACGCCGCGTCACCCGCTCATCAAACCGCTGGTGACAGTGAACATCTTGCCATATGGGGATAACGCTTGGACGAGAGCTTCGTTTGAGACGAACGATGGCAGGAACAGGCAGGCGACGTTGGTCACTTGTGGGCCAATGGGGACGACTTAAACACGCTTGCCGCCAATCACCAGGCAGCCAGCATGGACGATTACAGACATGGATGCCATGCTCTTCACTGTGACTTGGAAGTTTTGAGCTCCCTGACTCTGCACGCAGTATACCTCTGAGAGGCCGACTATTGAGGCTGTCGCATCAACGACGGTCTCGGCACTAGTCCCCGTAGGGACAACAACATCGAAGACAAGCGCCTACGAAGGCGTCCAAGGCACGACGGGCACCATGACTCGTACTGACGGACGCCCCTGACGTAAAAAGATCAGGGACGTCCTTAGCACTTGCAAACCGGAGTCAGCAGCCAACGTGAAGCTGCTTATAGCGGCACCTGTTCGTGCCTCGTGGCCGTGGAAGTACTGTGTAACCAGTATTACATTTTGACCTCAAAGGTGGTGATGGTGAGAGATTTCTTCTGTGCGTTGTTGAACAATAAAAGATAGTGCTCAATGTACATGCCAATGGCTGTTAAGGGGGAATGAGAGACAGGAGAGCTCGGCTTTTAGTTAACGGGCACGCCGCGAACTTTTTATTGTTCAAAGAAGCACAGGAGAAATCATCCACCGGGACTACCTTGCAGGTCAAAATGTAACACTGGTTACACACTTCGGTTACGACTACGAGGAACGAACGGGTGCCCCTATAAGGAGCTTCGCCCCTAAAAGTTGTTAACGATTCGGAGTATGAGGTAGACTACTATGGGAGTGCATAAACCATCCCATTGGCCTCACACCAGGCCACGCGTCGAGAGAACGTAGCTGTGTGCACCCTGCGTGAATTGTGTTTGTAGAAAAAGTTATTAATCATTTAGAGTACGCTGTACTTTACTATGGGAGAGCACAAGGCCGTCCCATGGGTACTAATGCACGGCCATTTGTCAAGAATGTGTGTTAAAGAAGAGTGGTTAACGAATTAGAGCATTTTGTACTCTACAATGAGAGAGCGTATAGCCGTCCGGTGGGCTTTATGCGTACGCTTGGGTGATAATTTAGACAAATTTATTCTCACAGACAGTGAACATCAAATACAATCCAACTGAACATTGCGACAGAACACAACATCCACAGACAGACCAAAAGTTGTTACAAAAAGATATGTGTACATATGTAAACGGAAGACAATATACACAACTTACCCAACTACACAATAATTGTTACAAAAACAATGTCTACATATGCACAATACATGGTAAACGAAGAACACACAAATGAAATGTAGAGATCTATATGTCAGATATTTACATAGTATTTACAAGGTATTTGTATGAGTACTAAACAAAGATTAACCTACCAATACCAGGCAATACCGGGACCCCGAAAGCAGCAGCAACGCCGAGCTCGCAGCCGAACACCTGGACGGACCCCAACGAGGGACGCGAAGACAACTGATTCGGTGAGCTTTGCAGATGCGGTCAAAGGAAAACGCGCAACAAACGCGGAGGCTGGCGGCAAAATACACACTAAGATAGAGGCGTAGATACCTCAGTTAACATAGACGATACAAACTATGCAAAAACAAATTGAATGCATGCAGGCACACATTCACGCAAAGGACGAACTCATACAAATGTTCTTCTGAGGAATATGGCGTTTTTTATACTCGTTACAGTTGAGCGTAGTGTAGTTGTCCCCTGATGCCGTGGCCAGCTTCAGTGGTGGTGATTTAGTGGTATTGCGAAGTTAAATATGCTTCAGTTGATTAACATGTGTATGCTCAATTCTTGTGGCTTCTGCACAGAACCGAGATGCTTAGGAATGTTGCCTTCAGCATTCCGTGAGCTGATATCACGATTTTTCAAACGTGGTTACAGTGCTAGAGCACACTGCTGACCCACAAGAACTAAACAAATAACGTGCGACCATGACATGTTAACGCCCGTCCACGGAAGCCAAATTCGTTGGAAGGTTTGCAGAATAATTGGCCCATGGAGAGCCGGTTCACCAAAAGGGTCGCTCACCACCACGCGATGAAAGGCGAGGAGGTCGTTTCCTACTCTTTTTCACACCCATTTGCAAACACGATGCATTCACCTCACATCTTAGTAATATAAAGCACGTGAACAATAGCGCCAAAACTAAGCGCTAGAGCCTACTAGGATTTCTGCCTGCTCGACTATATGCTCGTATCGCCACTTGCACAGTTTTAACCAACAAAATGAAGCGTGATCGCTCGATCGTGCACGATAATTATGCCATACAAGGGAGAGCAGATGAGTGCTGCCTGAGAAAGCAGTACAGGAGTCCAGTAAGAAATGACACTTGATATTTCGCGTTACGGACCAATCGAGAACATGTACACTTTTGACGTCACGAGAACCACTGTCTGCGCACCAGAAATGCGTAAGAAGAACCACAAATTTCAGCAGAGGATAGCGCACTCGTTTTTGTATTGTGAGAGCCTGGTGAGTGGCCAAATAAATGAGCTGAGCCGGTAGATTACATGTTTTGAACAAACGTTCTATTATTTAGAGTACGATGTAGTCTACTATGAAAGAACAATAAGCTGTCTCATTGCGTGTCTAGATCTAACGTGTGACGATTTATAGTGCACTGTACTATACTATAGGAAAGAGACCTTTGAGCCAATCTTGACAATTGAAAAGCCATCAGAGCTCTTAGCAAAAGTGGGCAACGGTTTAAAGAACTAGGTGCTCTATTATGGGAGAGCATAAAGCCATCCCGGGGGCCTCACACTTGATGGTGCTCTAAGTAAATGAACTCCACATGCCGTTATCAGATAGGAAGAAGACGCAGGGCCGAAGGCGCTTTGTCTCAGAGTCTCGCATAACTCATCAATTCATCATCATCCATAAGATTGTCCCGGCATGTCCTCCCCCCCCCCCAGGGTTGTGTCAATGGAAGATTTTGTTTCAGGCAGAAGGCCATACACTGGCATGGGGGCCGCCACCCATCGCCAGGCGCCAAACAGACGTGGCCTGCCTCCCGGCATACAAGCCAGGGAGACCCAAAAAGGGCCTACCCTTCGGTGCGGTAATTCAATCACAACACACAAAGCGGACGTACTCGGGCAAGTTGGGCTGATGCAGCGCGTCGGCGCACTGTGGTCACGGCCCGTCTCCTGACCGCTAGGTCCCAGTGAGACACAATACGTCCCTTGGGCACTACGGGACTGGTGTTTGGTGCAGAAGACATGCCGCTGCACGCAAACCCGATGTAGCCTCCTGAACCAGCACGACTAAAAGCCAGATTAGCCTATCACGAGGAAGGGAGCCACCGTCCACCTCGACGAGTAGAGTCGCCGAGCCTGCAGAAGGGGCCAACACGGACCTTGCGGGTAAAGTACGACGAGGCAACAAGATCACTGTAGCGCATGCAAAAACCTGGCGAACGACCACACAAACAAAACTCGGGGGCAACCGGCTGACTGGGCTGAGTCGCGGACCTCTGAAGAATGCCATTATTGAAAATAGATGGTTATCTGCCCTTCTGTCTCACTGAAAATCACTGCCGAATGGAGCCACGTTTCACGAAATGTCTTTGCACCTAGGTGCTGCCACTTTCGGTGGATTATGAAGCAGACCTTCTTCCGCATTTTCGACACTACTTCGTGAAGTCCGGGTCGTGTCCCACCAAAAACCGCACAGCACCATGCCACCCACACTTGGTAGGAGCACTCGACAAGCATAAGCACGTACTGCTTAACCGCTTGTCCCGACAGAGGTTGCGAAAATCTAACGGCGTCGAAAGGAACACCGGGGTGACCAAACAAGCTAGCTATCATTCGATTAAGGGCGGCTGGTAATGCACACTGGGAGAGTATGTGGACCAGGTCTTCCCTACTGCCGCAAAAGTGGCACGTTTCATTTGTAGACACATTCATAAGGGGCCTGAACTTTATGGGCAGGCACCCTTTGGCCAGGCGGTGCATGAATTTAGGGCGCTTGGCGTCCAGGAAACTGGAAGTAATGAACAGCCAGTTAGAACTGTGTTGGGTCAGGTCATGTTCTCTACAGCGTTCAGGTAACTCTGGAGTGAGTCTATCGATTAGCGGAGTTTGACGAAGCTAAGTCTGTCTTCGAGTTGACCTCTTGGAGACGGGCCAAAGTATAAGTGGCCCCTACTAAGAAGGCTAATGGCGCCCCTGCCCGAGGCACCGAATTGTAAAATGCCTCAGGTGACGGCATCCTCAACCGCGTGCTCAGGAAATACGATGCAAAACGTTGAGTTAGGAGCATATCTAAATTGAGAGCTACCCGTGTCCATCTGGCGTGTAGCACTGTGGTCACTACGCAGAGGTCAAGAATACCGAGTCCTCCTTCATCTCTGCGCAGCTTGAGCACGGGGTGCAGCAACCACGCTGATGCACGACTCGAAAGAAAACCGAAAAATTCGCTTTCCGGGAGAACCCTGGTATGGGGTTTAACCGGCATGACTGAACCTACTTATGTGAGGAAACTAAACAACGATTGAAGTATCGTGGCCCTAGTAATAAGTAGACGAGACAAGGTACCGAGTTCCCGAATCTTGTCGGTCAGCTTTTTTCTTGCTAACTGCCAGTTTTTGGTAGTCAGACCATCCAGTTCGAAATGGAGTCCCAATATGTATACACGCTTTTTTATGGGGAGGCCATGCACGAAACGTAGACTGGAGGGAGCGCGATTCAAATACATGACTGCGCTCTTTGACTCAATTATTATGGCACCACTCGCCAAGCAGTACCCCCCCCCCCCCACCCATAACATCCAAGACGGTGCAAACAGTCGCCTCGTCCCGGACGACAACAAAAGAGGGGTCATCTGCATAGGCCAACATGGCCACCGGGGGGAGGCACCTGGCGGAAGGGGGAAACTTACCAATGCAGGTGTCTTTAGAAAGCCTCTGCAAGAGTGGCTCAAATGCGAGCACGTAGACAGCGGGCGAAAGTGGATCGCCCTGCCTGACTCCACGGCAAACACCGAAAGGCTCCCAGACGCGATCTTGTATGACAACAGCAGAACTAGGACAAAAATTGAGAGCCCTGACCATGCTGGTGAACTTGGCACTGAAGCCTGCCTGCTTTAAAACTTTAACGAGGTACTTATGACTGATAATATCAAATGCCTTCTCTTAGTCGAAAGAACAAAGAATTCTATGCAGGTTGCGTGAGTTCGACCATTCTATGAAATATTTAATAGCAAAATCATGAAGTTGGCAAGATTTACCTTGGAAAAAACATGCCTGGTACGGACACAAAACAGTACTAATAACTGGAGTGAGTCCAACGGACAGGCAATTAGCTATGAGCTTGTAGTCAACGTTTAGAAGGGTGATGGGCCACCAGGCTCTCATGTCATAGCGTCTCGTCTCATTCTTGCAAAAGAGAGTGATTCGCCTCTCTCTTTAAGTTGCCGAGAGAGTACCCTCATGGAGAAGCCTGTTTGCCAAAGTGGTAAACGCCTCCCGTCCCCCAAAACCTTCCGGAACTTGACATAAAACTCGACTGTCAAACCATCTGAACCTGGGCTACAAATAAGGTTCATGGATTTAAGAGCTGCGAACACTTCTTCTTCGACGAGAGGAGTGTCAAAAATATCGAAATCCTCGTAAGTCTTAGTGAAAGGAAACGAGTATGGAGTGGGAGGTGGTTCGGCGTAAAGGTTCTTGTAGAACTGCCTTGCCACCTCTAATACTCCGTCCTGTGTTTCCACTAAACTACCTGTGCTTGGATCGATTAAAGTCGTTATTGCTCAACTCTTCCTAGCGAAATGTCTATGAAGAACATTTCTGCTACACCAAGCCTCCATTTTCCACTGCTCTGCGTGTGCTGTGGCTCGCAAGCTGTCCCAGCGTCGCTGGAGCAGGTTCCTATACTCCTTGCGCAGTGAAGTAAGAGCCGCTTTTACTCCCGGGCCGCCAGACAATGGCTTTGAGAGCAGGAGAATCGTGTCGGAGACCACATTGACTCTCACGCGTTCATCCCACGCCCGCCTTTTGCCCAACTCCCCGAAGCGCTCCGCAACTCCGGCTTTCACTGCGTGCTATTCGCTAACGCCTAAGTCCTGATCACTAAGGAGGGAGCTGATGAGAAGCCCTGGTACATCTTTTTTAGCGCCCTCATCTTTAAGGAGCTACGCGTTGAGACGCCTTGGTATCTTGCCCCAGGGCACTAAACTGGAGTCAGCGAATCTCAAGGAGAGGAGGCTATGGTCATTCAAGGGAGAAGAACACAGCTAGCTAGAGCGCATGCTGGGAACAAGTGAAGGCGAGATATAAAAGCGATCAATCCTCGACCGGCTCTCCCTCCCCGTCCAAGTTATTCCAGACTGGTGGGGGCAAAGAGACCGCCAAGCATCGACAAGTCCCAGTTCGTTCACAAGCTGCCTCAACTCCCGCCGACCGTTTCGATCTCTGCGCTTTGGAGCTCCTCCGGAGGAAACACAATCCACTTGTTCTTTAGTAACATTGTAATCGCCCACTAGAATGACACGGGATGGGCCAACTAAATAGGAATCTAAAGAAAAAATACTTTTGTTGTGAACCCTTCACTGGAGCATAAACATTCACAATCCTAATACCTGAATCAACATCCACCGACAAAACATGGTAATCTGAATCCCTGGCGTAGCATTGCACAGAACCGTTGAATCATGGTATTAAAATAACCGCGACTCCCCAGCAGTTGGCACTGCCATAATTCCAGTAGGATTTGGTGCCAAACGTTCTGTCGAAGTTCTTGACTTGTCCCAATCTAGACAAGAATGTTTCCTGCAATAAGAGAATATTGTTACGGAAAATAAAGTATACACTGGTGAGCAAATTCGTACTGGCGAATATACTGGCGAGCTAATGCGTACGACGCTGCTGCAGTCCGAGCACGTTCCCGTTCAGCACTTCGTCGTCGTCATCTTCAGGCATCTACTTAGCCCGTGACATTACCCGCTGGCGGCAGAAGCACCATCCCAGTGCGATCAATTCTCGTGGCGTGAGAAGTATGGCTTAAGCCGTGAGACGTGCACTATATCGGTCGGGACTGAAGCTGGTACTGACGTGGTATGGAGTGGAGCTATCTCATAGGTCACGCTGGTGACGTTGCGTTTGACGCGGTAGGGGCCAACGTAACGGGACATTAGTTTTTCACTCAGATCAACACGACGTGATGGTAACCACAGCAAGACGAGTGATCCCGGAGAGTACTGTACGTCACGGTGCTGGTGATCGTAAGCACTCTTTTGGTTAAGCTGCGAGGCACATAAACGATCCCGGGCGACTTGGCGGGCGATGTCAGCTCGGGCGAGGGCATCACGAGCATAAGCAGTCGATGAGGGGGCGTCAGATTGGAGCATGGTGTCCATGGGCGAAGGCGGGTCATAACCGAACAGTAGGTAAAAAGGGCAAAATTCAGCTGTATCATGACGTGAACTATTGTATGGGAAGGTAACGAAAGGTAAGTGGATGTCCCAATCTTTGTGATCCTTGGAGACGTACATCGCTAACATATTCGTTAAGGTACGGTTGAGGCGTTCCGTGAGGCCGTTGGTTTGCGGATGGTACACTGTATTGAACTTGTGGTGGGTAGGGCAGGATCGCAGCAGCTCGTCGACTACTTTAGATAGAAAACAGCTGCCGCGGTCGGTGATCAACTGACGAGGAGCACCATGACGAGAATGATGTCATGAAGAAGGAAATCGGCTACATCAGTGGCGTAGCTGGTGGGGAGGGCGCGTGTAACGGCATACCACGTTGCGTAGTCGGTAGCAATAGCAATCCACTTATTACCGGTGGCCGACACGGGAAAGGGTCCTAGAAGATCGAGGCCGACTCGGGAAAATGGCTCTTCTGGTACTTCAATGGGCTGGAGGGTACCAGCACGTCTCAGAGCAGGTGTCTTGCGGCGCTGGCAGAGGTCGCATGCCGCAACGTACTGTCGCACAGAACGGTAGAGGCCAGGCCAAAATAATTGGCGGTGAATGCGGTCATACGTGCGTGACACCCCTAGGTGTCCAGTGGAGGGGGCATCATGCAGCTGGGCCAAAACGTCTGAGCGAAGATGCACAGGAACAACGAGTAAAAGCTCAGCACCATCAGGGTGGGTGTTGTAGCGGTGCAAGATGTCATTGTGAAGAACGAACAGTTGTAAGGAGTGGTCAGGGTGGGGAGAGTGCAGACCATTGATAATAAATAGCACGCGAAGAGGGGTCGCGGCGTTGTTCTTCAGCAGCTATGTCGGTGAAGTCGGTAATTGAAAAAACGAGGGCCTCTTGTTCATCTTCATTTGTGTCAGGAGGATCAACTGGGTAACGGGACAAGCAGTCGGCATCCTTGTGAAGTTGTCCGGATTTATAGGATACGGAAAAAGTGTACTCTTGTAAGCGCAGCGCCCAGCAACCAAGGTGTCCCGTAGGGTCCTTGAGTGAGGAGAGCCAGCAAAGCGCATGGTGGTCCGTAATAACTGAGAATGGTCGGCCATACAGGTATGGTCGGAATTTCGCAATGACCCAGACGGGAGCTAAGCACTCGCGTTCTGTGATAGAATAATTTTGTTCCGAGCGCGACAACGGTCGGCTTGCATACGCGACGACGCGGTGCATGCCTTGTTGCCGCTGCGCGAGCACTGCGCCTATGCCGTGGCCACTGGCGTCAGTACGAATCTTCGTGGCGGCAGATGGGTCGAAGTGTGCAAGGACTGGTGAATTGGTGAGAATGTCAACGAGCGACGAGAAGGCGTTTGCTTGCTGTTGGCCCCAGGTGAATGCGACATCCGTTTCGAGGAGGCAGGTTAGAGGACGGGCTACTTCAGCAAACTTCTCGACAAAACGACGGAAATAGGAGCACAGTCCCAGAAAACTTCGGACGTCCTTGGCTGAGCGGGGTGTGGGGAAGTCGAGAACTGCTCGGACTTTCGCAGGGTCTGGTTGAACGCCCGCAGCGTTAACAAGATGGCCGAGTACGCAGATTTGGCGTTGCCCAAAGCGGCATTTGGCCGAGTTAAGTTGCAAGTTGGCACGCCGAAAAACATCAAGCACTGCGGACAGACGGGTAAGATGGTCGTCGAAAGTAGTCGAAAAAACAATAACGTCGTCAAGATAGCAGAGGCAGATGGTCCACTTCATGCCTCGAAGGAGAGAGTCCATCATGCGCTCAAATGTCGCGGGGGCATTTGTCACACCTGTCCCGTTTATTAGGGAGGCGATCGCCGGGCTAATTCCAAGGGCCGAAGTATTGGCCCTCCGAACCGCACCACGAAAGCGTGGACAATTTATAAGTGGTCCTTTTTGGCGCGCCAGCGGACGCCGTCTGTGGCCCAAAGAACAAGTCAGAGCCGAGAGTTGATAAACAAAACAAATATTATATTCTCAAAATTGGCAGATCGAAAACAATACACAAGAATGCACACTCCACAATAGTTACATACAATACGTCACCAATCAGACAACGTACTACACAGTACAATCAGCCACACTCAAAACAACGGACACAGACAACAATACGCACTACAATGCAGTCGCATGCATTGAACAACCAAGACACTTAAGGACTAAAGAGATAGAAAACCTATTCAGTCCAAAGTCCTTGGTACAAAAGTCTGAATGATACTCTTCCGAGAATCACTCACTCAAAGTCCAGCGTTGTTGTCGTTCCGCAGCTCTCGAAGTTCTCTCCCAGGAAACCTCCCGTCTTCAATTGGCCACTCTTCAAACTTCAACTTCTTCGCCGGAACACGTCGGCTTCACCCTCGCAGCGGTTACCACGGGTCTTCGCTCGATAGCGGTAAACACACACTCTTGCCTGTAGCTCGAGCCGTCCCTACGGACCACAAACTTCGCCGACTACACGGCGGACTCTCTACGCACTCCGGCGCTCACTTCCGTCTCCTCCTGTCCTGTCACTACGGGCAGAACCTTCGCCGACTCCACGGCGGAATGCCTACGCGCTCTGGCGTTAACTTCCGTCTCCTCCTGATTTCTCGTCTCGGCTGCTCGGTTAAATACCTTGCGCGCGACTTTCCAGATGTTTCTCGTCATTTCGTCGGCGCGATACGCAGCGAAGGATGGGGAGAGGCACGAGACGATTCGACTGCCCTCTCCCGAGGATGATTCACTCGGTCTGACCCCGCCTCTTTCGTTCGAGAAAAATCGCGGTCTTGCTGGGCCGCCGATGTGGGGTGAGGAGGATCGTCTGCGAAGCCGTGCTTCTGCGGGGAGAGCGCGCGCCCGGGAGCCCTGGATGTTTGCTTTCTTTTTTTTTCTTTTTACCTCGCGGCGTTTCTGCCGCCCGTTGTCGCAAGTATTTGGCGGCGCGCTCTTGTTTAGCGCTCGTTCTGTGACACTGCCCCCCACTTTAAGAATATTATCTCATAATATTCAAAACCACACAAACGAGCGCGAACAGTCACCACACATTCTCACAGACTGTAACACAATCCGTCGCTCATGACACTTCACATTCACAATATATCACTCAATACAATCGTACAATGTAGTTCAATTCCACAACACATGAAATATAGCCACAGGTACATGCCTACAACACTTCATCACACATTCTAAACAATACAAACGTACAAAGTTCTGTCTATCCAACAATTATACAACACTATACATCACACCATCGCACAGAACACTGACTCGCTCGACATACACTTGAGACACAGGATAACAAGAACAATAACACAACATATGGCACTCAGCACTGCCCAACACATTCTGATTCGACCTCAGCACTTATCCTGAATACTTCGAACAGTGCTTGCGCCCCTTTTTGCGGTGCTCGCTCGATCTCTTCTTGTGCTTCCACGTTCTTTTTCGGCGAGCCTTTTCCAACGACGATATCTGAGGCGTCGTCTCAGCCATCGTTGTCTCTTCCGACACCGTTAATGCGTCATTACATTCGACGGGTCCTGTCTGTTTATTTACCCGCTTGATCATGCCTCTACATTTTGCCCGGCTGGTCAACTCCGTCTCCTTTACACTGTCAGTCGGTTGAGGTCGTGCCGACGTACGTCCAGTTGCTCGGCCTGTGAACTTATTCGACCCGATCGTCTTCTCCTTCGCTGTCCCTTGCGCCGCAGCTTCACCTTGGGCTCTAGTGAGATCCGTCACGGGATGCTCCTCCACTGTATCTCGCGGCCGCTGTGTTGGCGAGGGCTCTATCTTCGGGTCTTCTCCCAAACATTCTGGGTCACTTGGCCCTCGCGCCCCGTCGATGTTCCCGATGACCAGGTCATACAGGGGGGTCGTCATGCATAAAGCAGTAACCTTCCCGCTGAAGTACGGGGTTTCAACTTCAATTTCTGCTTCGGGAAGCATACGGACCGTACGGTCAATTAGGCAAACCGGTCTCGTTCTGCCTGTCAACTCTCTTTCCCGTACCAAATTTCTCCTCACGATAACCGTGGAGCTACCGGTGTCTCTTAGAACCGTAATCTTCTTGCCTGCAATCTTTCCAGGAAGCGTTGGCATTCCCTTCGTAACAACGGTTGGCTGTTTTGACATTACAGCCCCCACAATAGGAATTTTCTCCCCATTCTTCAACTCTACGAATCCATCAGTGACGGCATTATTATCAGATTTCGGTGCCGCTTGCACACAAGATACCTGGTGAGTTTGACTCACTCCGTTCCGACAAGCGTCTGCTTTGTGCCCAGTCTGACCACACTTAAAACATTTTACTGCCGGAGGGCTCGTAAAGATCGTTCGACAGTTTTTCGCGCGATGACCCACTCGGTTGCACAGAAAACATCGTGGAATGCTCTCTGGTGCACGCTTCTTTTCTTCGGGAGCCAATTTCTTCGAATCATCGGGACAATCCTTCTTGACCTTGGCCAAATTAGTTCCTCCTTGCGCTTCTAAGAATTGATCAGCCAATTCAAGCATTCCTTCAAATGACTCCGCCTTCCTCTCTTTCAAATACAGCGACAGGCTTGGGTGGCAACTAGTAAGAAATTGTTCTTTAATTAGCAGCTCTCTAAGCTCATCGTACTCCTGTGCTGTCCCTGAAAGTTCAATCCATCTGTCGAAATAATGGCAAAGTCGGGCGGCATACTGCGTAGCCGTCTCACCATCAGCTGGCTTTCCTGTCCGAAATCTGTCCCGGAATCCTTCCACAGTGAATCTAAATCGCTTCAACAAAGCAGCCTTCACCTTTGCGTAGTTGGCTGCATCGGTCGGCGTCAGCCTACCGTACACACTGAGCGCTTCACCACTCAAGCAAGTACTCAAAGCAGTTGCCCATTGCTGTTCGGGCCAATTCTGGCTCCTCGCAATCGTCTCAAATCTGTGGAGGTACGCGTCTAGGTCGTCCTTCCTTTCATCAAACGCTACGAGCAGCTTGCTTGGGTTCAAGCGGAAGCCGTGATCTTCCCGTTCGCTGCTTTCAACTCTAGCTTGGACGGGAGTTTCACTTCGCTGTTGCAAACGGAGCCGCTCGAGTTCCATCTCGTGCTGCCGCTGCCGCTCCCTTTCCTCTCTTTCTTCTTTCAGCTGGCGCTCTTTTGCCTCTCTTTCTTCTCTCGCCCTTTCGGCTGCCAACTTTTCTCGCTCCAGCTCCAACTTCAATTGCTGCTCTCGTTCTTCCTTCAGCTGTCGCTCTTTTGCCTCTCTGTCTTCTTTCAGCTGTCGCTCCTTTGCTTCTCTTTCTTCTCTCGCCCTTTCAGCGGCCAGCCTTTTTCTCTCCACCGCCTCTTTCTCCTTCTGGCTTACCCACTTCCGGAGTTCGGCGCCATTAAGACCCATCTTCTCACCAAGAGCAACTAACTTTTCGAGATCCATTGTGTCTCGTAACTCGCAAATAAAACCTTGCCGCGTGCAAAAAGTATCTGCCTAAATCAGTCTATCAGAACACTCTCCTGCACTCGTTAACGAGAACACTAAACAACACACAAAATCGTTCCGATAGCACTATCAACAACTCGAGGCTCTTTCTAACTACTTTGGGAACACTGTGCACCAAAAGGTCCTGTCGCGGACGCCAGAATTAATTGTCACACCTGTCCCGTTTATTAGGGAGGCGATCGCCGGGATAATTCCAAGGGCCGAAGTATTGGCCCTCCGAACCGCACCACGAAAGCGTGGACAATTTATAAGTGGTCCTTTTTGGCGCGCCAGCCGACGCCGTCTGTGGCCCAAAGAACAAGTCAGAGCCGAGAGTTGATAAACAAAACAAATATTATATTCTCAAAATTGGCAGATCGAAAACAATACACAAGAATGCACACTCCAGAATAGTTACATACAATACGTCACCAATCAGACAACGTACTACACAGTACAATCATCCACACTCAAAACAACGGACACAGACAACAATACGCACTACAATGCAGTCGCATGCATTGAACAACCAAGACACTTAAGGACTAAAGAGATAGAAAACCTATTCAGTCCAAAGTCCTTGGAACAAAAGTCTGAATGATACTCTTCCGAGAATCACTCACTCAAAGTCCAGCGTTGTTGTCGTTCCGCAGCTCTCGAAGTTCTCTCCCAGGAAACCTCCCGTCTTCAATTGGCCACTCTTCAAACTTCAACTTCTTCGCCGGAACACGTCGGCTTCACCCTCGCAGCGGTTGCCACGGGTCTTCGCTCGATAGCGGTAAACACACACTTTTGCCTGTAGCTCGAGCCGTCCCTACGGACCACAAACTTCACCGACTACACGGCGGACTCTCTACGCAGTCCGGCGCTCACTTCCGTCTCCTCCTGTCCTGTCACTACGGGCAGAACCTTCGCCGACTCCACGGCGGAATCCCTACGTGCTCTGGCGTTAACTTCCGTCTCCTCCTGATTTCTCGTCTCGGCTGCTCGGTTAAATACCTTGCGCGCGACTTTCCAGATGTTTCTCGTCATTTCGTCGGCGCGATACGCAGCGAAGGCTGGGGAGAGGCACGAGACGGTTCGACTGCCCTCTCCCGAGGATGATTCACTCGGTCTGACCCCGCCTCCTTCGTTCGAGAAAAATCGCGGTCTTGCTGGGCCGCCGATGTGGGGTGAGGAGGATCGTCTGCGAAGCCGTGCTTCTGCGCTTCTGCGGGGAGAGCGCGCGCCCGGGAGCCCTGGATGTTTGCTTTCTTTTTTTTTCTTTTTACCTCGCGGCGTTTCTGCCGCCCGTTGTCGCAAGTATTTGGCGGCGCGCTCTTGTTTAGCGCTCGTTCTGTGACAGCATTGCATAATCCAAAAGGCATCATCTTGAACTGATAAAGTCCATCAGGAGTCACGAAGGCCGTCTTCTCTCTGTCTTTGTCGTCCACAGCGATCTGCCAGTAGCCTGAGCGAAGGTCTATTGAAGAGAAATATTTGGCACCGTGCAAGCAATCGAGTGCATCATCTATGCGCGGTAGGGGATAGACATCTTTCTTGGTAATACAGTTGAGATGGCAGTAATCAACACAGAATCTCCAGCTATTGTCCTTCTTTTAACAAGTACAACGGGTGAGGACCAGGGACTAGATGAGGGTTCGATTATGCCCTTATCAAGCATTTTATCGACTTCTCGCTGTATAATAGCACGCTCCGGGGCTGACACACGGTAGGGTCGTCGGCGAATGGGTCGAGCGTCACCGGTGTCGATGCGATGGGTTACCACAGATGTCTGGCCCAAATTACGGTCGCCGAAGTCAAAGATGTCCTGATAAGAAGCAAGCACACAGCAGAAAGCAGAGACTTGTTCAGAGGTGAGCGTGTCAGATAGCATTGGCTTGAAAAAGTCGGAACGGGAACGTGACGAGAACGACGTTGATGAAAAATCGGGTGGCGAATCGGTGGTTAGAGCCGAAACTGTGTGGTCGACCAGTGGTGTAAGATGCGCAAGTGACATGCCGCGAGGAATAACTTGCCCTGAGAGGCCGAAATTGAGGACGGGAAACGAAGTTCGGTTGTCCTTAACGGTAACCACCATGTTGGGGAGTGCAACGTTGCGTGTCATGGCGACGTCAGAAATTGGGGCAGCAACATAATCACCATCGGGTACTGCAGGATATGGCGAGAGTTGGACTTGGACTGCGGCTTGCGGCGGAAGTCTAAGGAAATCGACAGAGCGTAGACGAGGTGGGCTGGTAGAGACGGTCTCCGAAAAGGATGGTAGTTCGAGCCGAAGAAGACCTTTGGAACAGTCAATGAGCGCAGCGTGTGAAGTCAGAAATTCGAGTCCAAGGATGAGGTCTTGAGGGCAATTTTCCTGTACAGCGAACAGAACTGAAGTTTAATGCTCAGAAATTGTTAATCGCGTAGTGCACATTCCAAGCACAGCAGGAGTACTCGCATCCGCTGTACGAACGGTAGGTGCAATCGCAGGCGTCAGAACTTTTTGGAGGTGGCGGCGGAGGTCTGAGCTCATCACAGATATTTGTGCACCGGTATCAATAAGAGCAGTTATAGGTAAACCATCAAGGAGAATTGTAAGGAGGTTGCACCGCTGGTCGGGAGTAATCAGAGGATTTGCAGTCCGAGTCGTGTATGCAGCGTCACCTCCGGGGGCTGCACCGGCTAGTTTTCCGAGCGACGGTCGTAGGGAGACCGAGAACGGCAGGGTTGGGGCGAGCGTGACTGAAGACGCACGGGCGATGGCGAGCGGGTGGTCCGACGTTCTGGATTATGCTCTGCACCTGTCGCAGCACGGTAGGACGGGGCATAAGGTGCACGTTCAGAGCGAGGCCACCAGTCATAGAAGCTTGGTCGAGGTGATGAGGTCCAACGACTGCGGCAATGGCGAGCGATGTGTCCTATCCGATGGCACGTGAAAGATATGGGCCGATCATCATGAGTGCGCTATTCAGCTGGGTTTCGTCGTGGCGCGAACGTGCGGTTCGGAGTGGCAGCCGCAACGACTGGAGCCGAGCTGGAAGTAGCAGGGGCATTTTTATGAGGTGGCGAAATGCCCATATTCGCGATCTCTTGGTGAACCACGGCCTGTATTATGGAAACAGCATCGAGGTTGTGTCCTGGCGCGCTGACGCTAGACATAGCGGGAGCCATAGCCTCGAGTTCCCGACGGACTATTCTGGTGACGTTTTCTGGCGCTGGTGGTTGGTGTAGTGTGGGCAAATCTTCGCAAGAGGACGTAGCCGCCGTGTTGGGAAGGCGGTCAAATCGGTGAACTATGCGCCTACTTTTTGCCTGTTCGAAGCGACGACGTGCTTCGATGACCGACTCCACTGTCGAGCAGTCCTTGCACAGGAGAAAATTGAAGGCGTAATCCGAAATTCCTTTCAGGATGTGTCCGACTTTGTCATCGTCGAGCATGTCCTTGCCGACCTTGCGGTACAAAGCCAACACGTCCTGGATGTACGCGATGTACGGCTCTGTGGATGTCTGGTCACGAGTCGCAAGCTCTTTCTTTGCGGCCACTTGACGTCCGATGGGTTTCCCAAATAGACAGCGCAATTTCTGCTTACAGACGTCCCAGCTAGTCAACTCTTCTTGATGTGTCTCGTACCAGAGTTTTGCCGTGCCATGCAAGTAGAAGATGGTGTTCGCCAACATAAGCGTCGGACCCCAATGGTTGCTGCTGCTGACGCGCTCATATTGAACCAGCCAGTCATCGACGTCTATGCCACTTCTGCCATTGAATGGACCTAGGTCACGAGGTTGCACCACAACGATCGGCTGCGGGGCAGACGGATCTTGTTGACATTGAGTAGCCTGGTCAGTCATCGTGGTAGCTGCAATGCGCCGTCCGCTGCGAAGATCCAGCCCGTTGGGCTGTATAGCGAGTGGTACCCCGCACCTTCCACCAATGATGTTACGGAGAATAAAGTGTGCACTGGTGAGCAAATTCGTACTGGCGAATATACTGGCGAGCTAATGCGTACGACGCTGCTGTAGTCTGAGCACGTTCCCGTTCAGCACTTCGTCGTCGTCATCCTCAGGCATCTACTTAGCCCGTGACAATATCTATCTTGTGAGACCAAGCTACGTGAATAACCTCAGCCTGTTTTGACCTTCTGCAGTACCTCGACACTTAAAGGTAGCTGTTGTAAGAGAAATCATCATGAAAAAAGAAAAAGGAAACCTCAAAGAACTCGAAACGACTAGCACTAAAGACTAGAAAGACAGTACAGCTGGTACTTGGGAGTACCAGCTGTTGAACAGCTGCCTAACCTAGCTAAGAATGAGAACCACCCTCGGAGAGGGATTCCTCTATCGCCGCACGACAAACCAACTCAGTGCCGCCAGACCAAAAGAAGGAACACAAGGCAGACTGCAATGACCTCACGATGCGTAAAGGCGGCTGTTACACGTGTGTGATAAGTGAAGTGCGCGTTTCGTGAAGTGCGCGAGTGCAACCAGTGTTCGGTTTAAAATGTGCGCGAGTGCACCGGCATAGGAAAGAAGACGACCACGACCGATGGTGTGGACGAGCGCTTTCGCGATGTATTCGGTGAGGAAGACGATGGGCAGACGAGGCGCGTAAAGTTCGGACCAATGAGAGGCCCCCACGCTGGTTTGGAAGAAGCCCGAACGAGGAAGGGGGCAGACGTGGCCGGGACGCGACAGAGGCAAGCAGGCTACCAGGGAGCGGGGGTGGCGGCCGAGTTCCTGAGGCAAGGCTGCTGCGGGCTCCCACCTGGTCGGGCACCCGAGCATCATCTAT
>NW_023609153.1:0-22567 GCF_013339725.1 Rhipicephalus microplus
ATAGATAGATAGATAGATAGATAGATAGATAAACTCACTCAAGTTAGCTAACAAATGGTTCACATAAAAAAGTCACAGCTTTGCCACAATACGAAGCAATGAACGCAATAGCAACAAATTGGAAGGCAAGCACAGAATGGCCAGCAGATCAAAGCCTGCCCCGCGTTTCGCACGCACAAATTACACACGAAACGTACTCTCAGGTACAGATTAACGCGAATAAGCTTCTCAGTTGTTACTTCGCTGAGTCTGAAAAGTGCGCTCTGTTCGCAAACGCAGACTGTGCAACGATTTTAGTGACATTTTCGCGCCCGGTAACTAAAACATAATCACTCCAGTAAAAGCCGAAGGCCAGCCTGAACGTATGATCCTTCCCACCGCGAGATAAGGTAGCGTGAGTGAACGTCGACCCCCTGCTCTTCGCGGGCTAAGTGCGCGTGTGAAAATGAGAGGGCGCGCCGTATCGTCTTGACGATGTTCCTGCGTGCGCTCATTGTGTCACTTTTCTGGTAATGCTGAAAACATAATAGTCCGCCCCCCCCCCAAAAAATGCCCCTGAGCAGCGGTAAGTGGTAGATATAAATAGCTTGCCATTTGAACATCGAAGGACATGCTCCTCGGTGGCTCAGTGGTTAACGCCTTGCACTTACGATTCAGAGGACTCAATTTCGGGGATGCACGCCGGAGTCGTTTTCTGGATTTTTTCCCTTCTTACATGTTCATATATATAGATACATATACATATACGGTGAATGACGCCAACGCCCTCGTCGACAGAAAAATCTAGCCCAAAGTGTCTATATAATTGCTAAATCAACAAAAAACAAGATGGCCCCTGTGCTCTTGACATAAATGTTTTGAAATCTCGGAATAACTGCGTTTGGCTGTTTGCTTTGTACGCATCTGTGCATTTAGTTTCTTTGAACCTTGAAAAAGCAACCGTGCTCGACGCGAGACACCATGTGTTCAGTTGGGCTGCACCCCATGTTGGGACATGGCCGTGTGTGATATCGGTCGTCCTTGTGAGAAGAGAGAAGAAGTGAAGTTTATTTCCTTTCACACAAAGGGGGTAGCCGGGGCTAAAGGCTGGAGTGCCTGACAGAGGCCTCGGCTCCCTTGTACAGTCTGACATAAATAAACGAAAACACATAATTGCAGTGTTAGCTGCATTTGCCAGTGTAACACAATGCTGCCAAGCATGCAGCGTAGACAAAATACAAAGCATTATAAATATACAGAATATAAACTTAATACAAGCTTATACAAAGCACAATCAGATTCGAGTAAATATTTCTTTGTTTGTTTTTTGAATAATTTCAATGCAACATCAAAATCAACATCCGTCAACATTTTATTAATAACCACAGTGACCTGATAATTTAATTTTTGTTTGCCATAGTTTTGTGCGCGTTTTGGGGACCCGGTGGATTTGTTTTCGAAAGTGATATGCATCGTTAGACAAAGTAAAGTCTTGAGTGTGCAGTTGATTGCTCTTAATATATTGCAACAGTCGAAAGAGGTAGACTTGGTTCGCTTTAAGCAGATCGTAAGTACGGAACAATGGCAACGTGGAAAAGTCTTTGGGTCTGCCACGGTACCCATGAATGCACCGCAAGGCTCTCTTTTGGAGTACTAGTAGTTTTTGATAGTTAGTAGGCGTAGTTGTTCCCCATACGAGAATACAATAGGTTAACTTAGAATACACAAGCGCATAATACATCTGCAGTCTCAACCACACGGATACCAGACAAGCTACTTTGTAGAGACAGCCAACACTTTTACTTATTTCAGATGCTAATTTGACACATGTGTGTTCCATGAAAGGTTCTGGTGGAACCAGACACCAAGAAATTTAATGCAGTCGACCTCATGTATTCTTACCCGACCAAATTGAATATTAGCCTTATATGAATCAGCAGTATTAATTGGCCTAAAAATAATGTAGCTAGTTTTGGATAAATTTAAGGAAAACATGTTGCGTTGTAGCCATGACTGCAAGTTTCCTAAGTACCAGTTTACCGTAGCTTCCGCTTGTACAAGAGATTTGGCTGTAAAAAAATATGTTCGTATCATCCGCATACATAATCATGTCATGAGAGCCTGTAGTTTAGTAATATCATTAATATATATTAAAAACAATAGAGGTCCTAATATAGAGCCCTGAGGGACTCCACAAGTGACAGTTAGTCGGTTAGATGCAACATCATTCACCCGTACGTACTGCATCCTATGACGTAAATAATCCTGCACTAAGTTATGTGTGACACCACGTACACCATAGTAATTCAACTTTTCTAAAAGGATATTGTGCTGTACGCAGTCAAACGCCTTTCGAAAATCTAAAAAGAGACCAAGAGTGTAGTGTTTGTGTTCTATATTTTCAAGTATTTTGTCTTTAATAACGAGTAGCGCCTGCTCTGCGGATTTTTTCTTCAGAAAACCGTACTGGCAAGCAGATATCAGGTTGTGTTTAGTGAAAAAACATTCGAGCCTGCAATTGATAACTCCTTCAAATAATTTGGAAAATACTGGTAACACAGAAATTGGTCGGTAGTTTGACATTTCCATTCGATTGCCACTTTTGTATATCGGACAAACCTTGGCGATTTTTAGGTCATCAGGAAACACACCAGTAGTAAACATTAGGTTTACAAGATAAGACAATACGTCAGATATCAAGGCGCAACGCGCTTAATGGGGACAGATTTTATATCGTCATGACCTGCAGATACATCATTTTTTAACTTGTTGATTAAAATCACTATTTCTTGAGAGGAACTGGGTGAAAAAAACACAGACTTCGATAAAGAAGTAATATTGTTAATCAATACATTATCAGGTTCAGGTGTATCACCGAGCGGTTTACCAACATTGACAAAGTACTTATTAAAAGCACAAGCTAAATCAAACCACACAAATTTCCGTCCGGCGTACTTATCTCGTTCAGCGCATTATTATCTTTCCCTTTCGTTAGATTAGCTACTTCTCTCCATACTTTACCACTGTCGTTTTGGATTCTCGTAAAACGCTCGATAAATAATTTGTTTTTGCTGTCTTTAATTCTTTACCTCAGTTGATTTCGATACTTTTTATACTCTTTTAGAATGTTGGGATCCCGATTCTGAATAAAGGAGTGGTACATTTTGTTCTTAGTGCAGATTTTTTCATGCAAATGTTTGGTTATCCACGGCTTTCTGAACTTCTTCCTATTTACTCTTCTTCTAATTAGAGGAAAAGCGTCATTATAGGCATTTAAAAACTTCTTAATAAATTCTGAGTACGCCCTGTTTACGTCATCAATACTGTATATGTTATGCCAGTTTATATTCCGAATGAGGCATTGAAACTTGTTTAAATTCTTATCATTTATTTGCCGCGTCATATATCTATCAACTGTAACCTTGCGTTCGCGCACTCTGTTGATAAAACAAAAAATTGGAATATGGTCGCTAATGTCCGAACTCAGTAATCCAGATTCAATATTACGCGGTTCAATGTTTGTAACACAAACATCTAAAAGGGTGGCTGTGTCAAGAGTAATTCTAGTAGGCAAAGTAATGTGATTGTAACATGCGAAAGATGAAATAACACCGTTGAAATCGGCAGTGCACGGGTCGTCATGCAATAGATTTATATTAATGTCGCCCATGAGTACAAATGGAAGAGTGCTAGAATTCAAATTTTCAAGCATTTTTTCAAGAAAATCTAGAAACTCTCGCTTATTTCCAGTCGGTGGCCTATAAATTGCTACGACAATTACATTGGGCAGTGATACCGCTAAACATTCAACACTGGGGCTCATTATTGAGTAGTCCTCAAGAACAGAGTGCGGGTAGCAGCATTTAGCATATATAGCAAGGCCTCCACCTCTTCCATTGGGACGTAGGAGACCGTTATAAGCGTAGTTATTGAAATGAAGGCGGTCATCATGTGTGAGCAACCATGTCTCAGAAAATACTAATACATCAAATTCTGTTGTTAGTAAGGTAAAAAGGTGATCGAGGCGGTCGCCTTTGTTTTTGAGGCTTCTTATGTTAAAGTGAATAACAGACAGTTCCTGGCGTCGGTTATGGAACTTAGCGTTGAAAGATTCAGAGTTGTATAAAGAACAAGTCGGTATTTGGAACATAGCCATGATTCCTCAAGCGAGAAATAATACAGCTATTGTGATATTTTGCACAAATCGCTCTCACCGGCAATCCTGACGGCATTGGAAGATTCATTCCGTCTGGCGAAAATCTTGCCCCCGCTTGTCCAAACGAATTTCCAAGACATTTCTTTCTTGCGGGCAATTGTGGCTCCCAGTAGTTGCTTATTAGCACGGGTTAAATGTTCGTTAACGTACACCCTATCGGATCCAGGAAGCCCTAGCATTTGATTTGTGATCTGTCGTTTCCTAGCTTTCGCAAGAACGGCCTGTCGCTTGTCTCGGCGCACGAAGCGAACGATGTAAAAGTGTTAATTAGGCAATAAGAGCAGGGTGCTGGCCTCATGTTGAGTTTTGTTTATCAGATGCTGGTGTCACCGCCGAGTTCTTTCTAGTATTGTAGTGAAGTCCTTGGTTGAATTCACTTCTGCGTTTTCGGATGCTAAATCATAGAGCATAGCGATACACGAAGAAGCCATTTATACACCCTTATATTTAGACTTGCCCAGGTCTCTTTATATCTGCGCAGGATCATCTGAACTAAGGCAGCCGTGGGAGTTGCCATCCCCATGACCATGTAACCCTTGGAGGTAATTTTCTATCTTCTGTCGGTCAGACGAATCCTGCATCGCTGCATCGCACCTCTGGCCACGAGCGAAACACGACAACACACGCCGTGAAACGAGCAGACAGAACACGCCATACATCACCGCATATATGTACAGTGATTGTTGAAGGAAAGGAAAAAGGCACCAACTTTTGTCTGCCAGTTGGCGACTCGACCAAGTGGTGGTGGTGGTGGTTAGAGGAAGAATGAGACATCTAATTTCTGCAGCCCTTAATGGAGCATGGCGCAGCGTCTGGCTAAGTGCCCACCGCATTCACGCCACGAACAGCGCTTGCGTGACCAACGCGAAAGAGAGAAAAAGATAGGGCGAAAAAAAGAGAAAGCGAGAAGGGTGAGCACTGCGCCATATCTGAGAGAGAGAAAAAAAGGTGGCTACGTCATCTAGCTGAGGCCCTACTCTCTACAGATTTGTTGTGAAAACAGTCTCACCCGTCTTAGGTTTGACGTCAACATACATGGTCAGCATGTCGGCGGTTGTCTCGTTTAGCCGCTCGGTGAAGCCATTGGTCTGTACCACATGGTCTGTACTGTGGTTGGTACGCTGTCGTTCGGCGGTGGCTTGTCTGTCTGAGTGCCAAGATAGCCTGAGCTAACTCCGCAGTGAAGGCCTTACCTCTGTTCGTACTGGGGACCTCTGGGGCACCATGACGCCGGACGATGTTCTCGACAAGCACTTTACTATCTCGGTGGCACCGCATTTGGGCAGTGCCTTTGTCTTGGCGTAGCAGGTGCGGTGGTTAGTAGCTACGATGCTCCATTTATTTCCGGAACTCGGCGTCGGCAACGGTCCCAGTAGGTCCATGTCGCTTTGCTGGAACGACCAGCGAGGTGGCTCAATGGGCTATAGAATCCAGCTGGCCTAGTTGGTGGTGTCTTCCGTCTCTAAGAGTCTCGGCCGGTTTTTACGTAGTGTGTGACGCCGGCAATAACTGGTGGGGCCAGTAATACTTTTAAGTATCCTCATTAGCATGCGGGGAAATCTAAGGTGCGCAGCCGTCGTGTTGTCATGCAGAGCGTCCAATAGTTCTGAACGTAATGCTGAAGGTAATACGATGATCTAGTTGGCCCGATGTGGCGAGAAGTTTTACTTCACCAGAATGCCGTTGCTCAAGAAAAACGAAGCCAGTGTGCCAGTGTTCACTTGAATATCTTTCCACACACAGTAACCTTGCCCTCGAGGAAATAGACAAGGCCCTTGATTTCAGTGCCGGCTCACTGTCGTTCTGCAAAGTCGCCGACGCTTAAGGTTCTCAAGAAGCAGTCGCCGTCCCTGTTGTCCTTCGGTGGTGGGTCAATGGGCTCATGGGACAGGCAGTCGATGTCAGAGTGCCTCTGCCTTGACTTGTAAACGACGCTGTTGTCGAACTCGTGAAGTCGCAAACTTCACCGTTCAAGGTGATCTGAAGGGTCCTTCAAGCTAGCTAGCCAACAGTGGTCACAACTTTGAAAAAAGTCTGCCATAGAGGTAGGAACAAAACTAGGAGGTAGCCCAGATGATGGCAAGACACTCCTTTTCTGTTGTGAAATAGTTGACTTCCACCTTAGTCACCGGCTCACATAATTGATCACCCTTTTAAGCCCATCAATCTTCTGCACCAGGACGGCTCCGAGCCCTACACTGCTTGCGTTGGTGTGGATTTCTGTGTCGGCGTCTTCGTCGGAACGCGCAGGTATTTGCAATGTTTGCAGGCGTCGTGTCAGTTCTTGAAATGCTTTTCTGTGGCATTTCCCACTTGAACCCGATGCCAGTCTTTGTAAGCTTAGTGAGTGGCTCGGTGAACGGGCGAAAGTTTTCACGAAACGCCTGTAATAGGCACAGAGGTCGAGAAATCGACACACGTCGGAACGCGCAGGTATTTGCAATGTTTGCAGGCGTCGTGTCAGTTCTTGAAATGCTTTTCTGTGGCATTTCCCACTTGAACCCGATGCCAGTCTTTGTAAGCTTAGTGAGTGGCTCGGTGAACGGGCGAAAGTTTTCACGAAACGCCTGTAATAGGCACAGAGGTCGAGAAATCGACACACGGTCTTCTTGTCGGCGGGTGACGGGAATTCAGTGACAGCTGTTGTCTTCTGTGAGTTGCGGCGTACTCCGGACTTGCTTATCACGTGGCCCAAGAACAAAAGTTCTTCATATGCAAAGCGCCGATTTTCTGGCTTCAGAGTCAGCTCGGAGGTCTTGATTGCTTGAAGCACAGCTTCAAGGTGCCTGAGATGCTCGTCAAAACTTGAAGAAAACACGACGACATCGTCCAAGTACGCGAGGCAAGTCTGCCACTGCAATCTAGTCTGTACAGTGTCCATAACACGCTGCAACCGCCGAGCATCGTTCGAGTCTCCCGTCGTTCGCTGATTTTACTGGTGGGTTCGCATTTTCAGTGTCATCTCGATGGACGTTGATTCCGACAGGAATTTCTGGACGGTCTTCAGGGGGTGTTTTATCAATACAGTAACGAGTTCTTGCTTGAATCTTCACAAGAGAAAATTATATTTATCATCCTCGAGCACTTTAGGGTCACAGTGGATGAACAGTCACGTCATTTTTTCCGCGAAGATTGTCACATTTTCACTCCTGAGTTGCACCCTCGTCTCCAGCAACGTCACAGCTCTTTTCTTGCGCGCGATGCTCCTGAATGTGTCCAAGAATGTGCCGTGGAAGAGATCCCAGCTTTGAAGGGCACACTTCGGATTCTTGGAAGGTCTCCTGTAGTGGTAGAGGTGATACTTGAAGGTAGCTTAGATGATGGCAGGACACTCTTTTTCTGTTGTCGCATAGCTGACTTCTGTCTATAGATAGCGACGGGCGGGCGTAACCAGCGCTTTCAAGTCTGTCAATTTTCTGCCCCATGCTGCTTTGAGCCCTACACTGCTTGCGTCGGTGTGTATTTCCGTGTCAGCGTCTTCGTCGAAATGCACAGGTATTGGCAGTGTCTGTAGGCTTCGGTTTAGTTCTCGAAATGCCTCCTCTTGCGGCGTTTACCACTTGAACTCAACGTAAGTTTTTGTAAGGTTAGTGAGTGGCTGTGCGATGCAGACAATATTTGGACGAAACGACGAAACCACTAGATGTCACGGGGTTGTAACGTGGATGAAGGGAGCGGACTGTAGGTAAAAGATGAAACTTAGTTTGGCCGAACTTGTGGGTCGTGCACTGAAGCTCAGATTTCTGCGACACACACTCGCACTGATAGAGGTGAACAAAGCGTCGGCCATTGATCCACTGACAAGTGGCGAAGTGCGGCGGCACTTATACATCTGTTGTCGAATATTCCAGCCCTATTACTGTTTTCACACAAGCTCTGGAATAATCTACAATGTTCGCATCTTGCAGTCAATCTTAACAGAATGATCTAGAATGATCGCGAACCTTATTTATTTATCTATTTACTTACTTATTAAGAAGATAGCTTACAGGCTTTGTCTGGCACTGAGTTAGGGGGGAATTGATACAATAGCAGGTAAAGTACGGCACAAACTGCTAGAAAATACATTTGAAGCAACTGTACAGTGAAAAGGAACACGATTAATGAGCAGAACAGTAAAACATGGTGAACAAGCAGAACATCAAAATAAATCAAGACAAATTAAGTAAAAAGTGCGTTCAGACGATCAAGAAATATATTAAAATCGCTTATCGAAACTATTTCATCAGGAAGATCGAACATTCTAGTAAGCTATTCATGGCACGAGGTAATGCTGATAAGTTCAAAGCAGTAGTCTTACTAAAACGCGCTTTTGAATGACTCGATTATGACTTTTCGAAGAATGGTGCGCAGTTGGTGCTGAGGTTCTTGATCAGGCTTTCTGGGCGAATACTGAATCAAAGAAAAGTGAAAATAAGAAACTTGCGTCGATAGATAGATAGATAGATAGATAGATAGATAGATAGATAGATAGATAGATAGATAGATAGATAGATAGATAGATAGATAGATAGATAGATAGATAGATAGATAGATAGATAGATAGATAGATAGATAGATAGATAGATAGATGCTCAAATAACCTGAGTGACCCAAAGAAATGCCGCTCATTTAAAAGCAAATATTACGCATATCTGAGGTGTAACATCAATATATAAGTATTATGTAGTGTTCCTTTACAATGAGATGCATAGATACGTAATTCTAAAGATTCTAGTGTTTCTCAACCTGCGCTAAATATCTGATGCTGTGCACAAAAAATGAGTGTTTCTTACGCTGCGCTGAAAGTGCAGCGCTATGCGCGAAAAAGTGTTCTGCCGACGACATAGTGCTGCTACCTGGCAGTTGCCCTGGTTTCTGCACACGCTCATGTTTCCCGACGGGACTACCAGATGGCGTATCTCACGCGGATGAGATAAGGTCCCTAGATGAAACAAGGTAGTGACACTCATTGTTCTCGAGCCGTCCTCCTCACTCTCTCGATTACTCCTCTTTTTCTCTGATATCCACGTCTGTAATTGGTGCATTACTTGCACGTCATCTTGCAAATGGCTGGTGGTGTTATTTATTATTATGCAAAAGGTTCAAAACGAGTACGCATGCGCATATGGCTCCAGCCGGATTCTCGCCGTGACCAAAGACAAAATCGTAGCCAGAACATAAACTGAAGAGGAGGAGCATTTCGGTGTGCGCTAAGTCGACCAAGATTGTTTCGCCATGCTCGTTCAATGCAACATCTGCGTTTTTGCGCAATGCTGCGTTGCCGTAAACAACAGAAAATGGTTTCGCTCTCTTCAACTTACCTCGTGCTTTCCGAGATGAAGCGCACCATGAAGTGCAACTATGAACCATTTCACGCGAATGCTTTCGTGCAACTGCGTCAACGTATGTCGACGCAGATCTGTGAAGCGAGTTCACTTGTCGGTTTTTATGGAAACGCCAGGCGCGCGTCTAATGCGTGTCTAGTGCATGCCAGTTGGTACAAATACATGTGGGTATGCACGTATACAGAACAGCTGTAGGTTGTAATCAACGCACCTTCAGAAACATTTCACTCTTGACCAGTTCCCGCTTGAGCCGAAACGCGCTGCTTAGAGACACCTCACCAGTAGAACTCTCACTTTTCAGGAAGTTCCCAGCACCGCATCAGAATCACTTGGCATCACGATTGTCCAAATGGGCACATTTAAAAAAAAACGTCATCGCAGTGCTGCTAAACGAGTGTTCGTACCAGTTTGGTCGTAGTTTTTTTTTTCTTGCGTGTGCACAAGCCGGTTGTAATCAATCGTAACAACGTCACGCCCTGTGGCCACTTACAGGATCCAGCAAGAAGCACGTTCACTGTGTCACAGCACGAACAAAACACAATCGGAGAAGTTCACTAGTTAGAGCTGGACGAAATACCGCGGCCGTGGAACTAAAATGCACTACGCGAGACGCCATGGTTAGTGGTGTAAAGTATAGAACTGCCCAACGTTGCTGCTTGAGTAACGCACATCCAGCTTGCTCTTGTGTTGTGCCGTTTCTGTTCATAAAGGTAACTGTTTATTCTACGTCTTATTTCGTTCCATTTTGTTTCACTTACATCTATTCACTGTAGCAACAGAACACAAAAATTCGCTTTTGGATGAAAGTTTTAAACCTTCTAGGGGGCGCTTCAAGCAAATAAGCGAAGAGGAAAAGGGAGGGTGTCGCTTTCTTGGAAACTTGTTTCATCTAGGGACCTTAGGATGAGACTCCGCGTGTTCGGGCTGTCAAGGTGGATGGACGTGTTTTTTGAGCGCTCCGGATCGACTGCGCAGATAAGTGTTTTTGCATGTTTTGAGCTTGTCTTTATAATTATAAGGCAGCGGTTGAAATCTTCGTAGCACTTATTTTATGGTACGGCTTTTTCGGGGGCCAGTCACCAGGTATTTATTAGTTAGTGCGGGTGTGTGTGTTTGAATTTTTTTTGTTTTTTTCTTTTGCCACCTTGTGGGGGAGGTGCGCGTACATTGAACACGCAAATTTTTGTAGTAGAGCTTAGACTTTCTTTTTTTCTCGTAGTGCAGGGCTCGAGTTTAGTAATTATCGAGTATAGGGACAATTTGTGTCAGAAAGGCATGGTTAAAAAGACTGTAAAGTGTTCAGGATGTGGAGTGGGTTTGAAAGTGGACCCAAGCGTAGAAGCGGATGGAGAAGAGGCTGACGCGAAGTGTAGGCAATGCCAGGTCGAGGAAAAAATGGAGAAAATGATGGTTGCCCAGAGTGAACTACTGATGAGTATCGCCGAGCTCGAGACTGCGTTGGCGACAGAGCAAGAGAAAACGAGGGCAATGGGAGAAAGACTGAAGTCCACCGAGGAAGCACTAGCGAAGCTGAACAAAGAAGCGGCCTACGGAGAGAACAGTAGAGAACCGGCAACCAGAACGGTGGAGAAGGAAGCGCAAGCAAGTTTGGAAAAAACAGGTTTAGCCGGTTCAACTGTCCCAAGGCCCAGCTTCAGCGAGGTAGTGGTGGGGCAGGGAGGGAACAAAGCAGCCGGCGTCACAGGTGCAAGTAGCCCCCAGGTGCCGAACGCTCCAGCTGAAAAGTCACAGCATGTGATAATCGCCGGAGACTCGAATTTAAATCGATGCACAAAAGCCATCAAAGAGAGGGTAAGGGGTGACAAGAGGGTTGCAGTAGGGGCGTTCCCAGGACGCAAGCTGGAAGCAGTCATGAGGCAAGCGAGCGCAAAGCTCAAAACGACAGCTGATAGACGAAACCTCGTGATAATTTCAGGCGGTTTAAACGATTTCCTAAATGAAGATGCAGCAGGACTAGCAGCCAAACTGGCGAAAGACGTCGATGACATGCGCACCACTTCTCCTAAGGTACAGGTAGTGATATGCACGATACCGTAGGTACCGGTGCGTGATAGCAACCTGCAAAGAGCGGTGGTCAACGCAAACCAAGAGATATGGCGGATGAGTCGAGAGAAAGGCTTTGAGGTGGTAGAAATAAACAGAGAGGTGCATAGGTGGGGGGGGTATCAACGAGACAGAATTGACTTCGATGGACGGCTAGGTCATAAGGTGGGTTGGCGACTTGCAGGACGCGCAGTAGCTTTTTTTTGGGGGGGGGGGGTGCAAGCGAGCCCTTCGGGGTGCAGGATAGCTAGTAACGAGGAAAATAACCAGGGAGACTCTTCGACAGTTGGTATGGACAGATACGATTCCAAAGTGGCACCAATATCTGAGATAGGTAGAGTCCGGGGCATAACTAGACGTAGCCACGAGCGCCGAGCCAATTCAGACATAGGCTATATTAACACTCAGGTTGGTAGGAACAGGCTGAAGTGGGAAGATATAGAAGAACAGCTAAGGGGAGAGAGGCCGATGGTATACAGTTTTGTAGAAACACATCTCAGGGACATGGAACAACTTCCGAACAATCCGGACTACGCGTGGGAATATTGTAATAGAACAGAAGGCAGCAGAAAGGGGGGTGGTATTGGGGCATTCATTCATAAAAGTACAGACTGGCAAAGGGTCAAGTAGGAGTGCAAGGAACAATAATGGCTAAAAGGGAAAGTGGCAGGTCAAATGACACTCCTTGGTTTCGTGTACTTGTGGACGGGAGCAAAGGCCAGAGAGGAAAACCAGAAAATGGTAGAGTGTATATCAAAGGACATTCAGGAGTTAGGAAGAGAGTTCGAGATAATTATACTAGGAGACATGAATGCGCACATAGAAGATATAGATGAGTATACCGACCCGACAGGCAAAATGATCATGGATATGTGTGGAATGCTTGATTTGATCATTTGCAACAGTATCGAGAAGTGTGAAGGGCAAATAACATGGGAGGTAGGAAGGCTTCAGTCGACGAGAGATTATGCACTGATGTCACATAGGATGTATGATAATCTCATGGGAATGCACATAGATGAAGGTGGCTTGAGAAGTCTGGGTAGCGATCACAAACTATCAAGCTAAGTTTTGGAAGAGCAGTGAAAGTGGGAAGGAGACAAGATGAGCAACTACAGAAAAATTTTTATCCAGAAAGGCTAATTGAAATAGCCACTAAACAAATTGAGAAAGTAATCACAGAGGATAATAAGACAGTGTGGACATGCACGAATCTAATTAGACTCTTTGAGCTAGAGCTTGCTAAGACGCGTGACAAGTCACCCCGGAAAATAAGACACAAACCCAAAAGTTGGTGGGTTGAGGAAGTTAAGAGAGCCATAGCAAAACGTCAGGAAGCCTCTAGGGAACACAGACATGCTAAGCAGTGGGGTGAACCGACAGATGATGTTGAAAGAAAATGGGCAACCTTTCTAAGCTGTAGAAGGGACGCATCCCTTCTGATCAATGAAAAAATTAGAAGGAAGGGAGCTCAGTGGCTGGCAGAAGTACGTAAAAAAGATAGAAAGGCAGCTGCGAAATTTTGGAACCGTCTAAACTCCCTAAGAAATGAGACGAGCCTAGAGCAGAGTTTTATAACTACAGCCCAAGGTAATAGGCTAGAAAGCGACGAAGCTATTGAATATATAAGAACAACGGTGACAAAAAAATTTCAACAAAGAAGTACTTTATACACCACAATAGACAAGGACGAATCAAGTGGTGCAATGGCTCCATTTTCACAACAAGAGTGGGAAAGGGCTGAGAAAAGGGTTCCTAGTAGTACATCAACAGGCCCAGATGGCATTCCAATTAGGCTGACAAAGACATTAGGTCCGAAGTCTAAGCAGGCTTTGAGAGAGGCAGTGAGCACAATAATAATCTATGGTGAAGTTCCCGATGGATGGAAACTTAGCAGGATGAGCATGATCTATAAAGGAAAGGGGGACAAAGCTGACATAAACAACTACCGTGCTGGGGGAACTGCAGAATGGTTTCGGAAACACAGGAGGTTGGAAGACAATCTGTTCTCACTGACGCAGTGCATCGAAATAGCAGAAAAGGAACACAGGCCCCTGTGGCTAGCATTTTTGGATATCAAGGGAGTGTACGATAGCGTGGTTCAACAGGAATTGTGGGGAATACTGGGCACACTAGGCGTGGAACATGTAGTCACTAATCTTTTAAAGGGCATCTATAGAGGTAACAAGGTAGCTATAAAGTGGGAAAAACAGGTATCCAAACCTGCAGAGGTAAAACGGGGGCTTAGGCAGGGGTGCCCTCTGTCACCCTTATTATTCATGATGTACGTACAAGGATTAGAGGCAAAAATTAGAGGGAAGTGGACTGGGCTTCAACCTCTCTTTAGTCAAACAAGAAAAACTTATTGATCAGGCACTACCAGCATTAATGTACGAAGATGATATAGTGCTAATGGCCAACAACAAGGAAGATTTGCCGAGATTGATGGACATCTGCGGTAATGAGGGAGATAGGTTACATTTGAGATTCAGTAAGGAAAAATCAGCAGTCATCATTTTCAATGACAACGAAGGTAGTGAGCTTAGAATACAGGAGGTCACGCTAGAGATAACAGATAAATACAAAAATCTGGGCGTATGGATAAGCAATGGGACAGAGTACTTGAGGGAACACGAAATATACGTGACGACTAAAGGTAACAGGAATGCAGCAGTCATGAAAAATTGGGCACTGTGGAATTACAATAGGTATGATGTTGTGAGAGGAATATGGAAAGGGGTCATGGTTCCTGGGCTGACGTTCGGCAATGCGGTCTTGTGCATGAGATCAGAAGTTCAAGCTAGTATAGAAATTAAGCAACGTCGAGTAGGTAGGCTTGCTTTAGGAGCTCACGGGAATACACCACATCAGGGAGTACAAGGTGATATGGGATGGACATCATTTGAGGGCAGGGAAGCTAGCAGCAAGATAAAATTTCAGAAGCGAATGAGAGAAATGGGGGAAGAGCGTTGGGCTAGCAAAGTTTTCAGCTACTTGCACATGAAGAATGTCGATACAAAATGGAGAAAGCGAACCAGGAAGTTGACTGGTAAATACTTAGAAAACAGCAGGTGGCCAAACCAAAAATAACTATCGGTTAAGAAGAAAGTGAAGGAAACGGAGACTGACATGCGGAGAATAGGCATGATTAAGAAGTCCGCACTAGAAATCTATCGAACTTTTAAGCAGGAAATTGCCAAGGAAAGGATCTATGATAATACTCGGGGTAGTTTTCTGCTTTTTGAGGCCAGGACGGTAGTACTGCGAACCAAGACATATCGGGCCAAATACGAAGGGGTAGACACAGTATGCAGTGCGTGTGGAGAGGAAGAAGAAACTGCCGAACACTTGATAATGTTCTGTAAATGGCTTCACCCTATAGTTCAGGATGAAGGCGCAGAGTTTTTCAAAGCACTGGGGTTAGGGACCGGGAGGGCAAAATAAACTTTAAGCGGGTAGACTTAACTAGAAGGAGGTTATCTGACTGGTGGCTAAAGTCAAGGCATGAGTGAAAATTAAACTCTTCACTGCAAAGTACGAATCCTCAAACTCACTTTTTAAGGGAAAAAAATAAATATAGTTTTTTGTTCATTAGGTGTTACGGCTTGGTGGCGCTAGCCACCACCCGATCTAAAGGGTACAGCTATATCCATCCATCCATCCAGACTTTATTTTTTTTTTGTTTGGAGTGTCACGGTGGGTCGCTAAAAGGCCACGGTGTGTGGACGCGCGTCGCATCGGCTCCGCAGATTTTCTATGGTTTTCGGCGATTTATTTCCAGCCATTCAGTTCAGAGTATTCCCAAGTGACTGCGAAAGTCCTGCGGTTTCTCCCGATACCATTTGTGCAGGTGAGCCCGTGTTTCGGTCACTTTTCGAAGATTGCCCGTAACGCCACGCTGGCACGGCAGTCAAGCCAGTTGACAAGGCACGGTAGGCCTGACAAGTCGTCGGAGCAAGCGGGTGCCCCATCCACTGCGCCGGCACCCGAAATGGAATTTGTGCAAGTCGAAGGGGAGGAGATATCGCTGACGGAGTTCGGAAAAGAGCAGGGATGGTGCGAGATCAAACGAAACACCAAGAAGGCGGGTGGAGATGCCGACCCGGCGAAGAACCAGCAAGCGTCTACTGAGAAGGCGGTGTTTATACAGAAAGCGACGCAGTACGTGCGGAAGATCACCATGACGAGCCGAATGCCCAACCTGCCGACGGTTGACTACAAGATCATCGTGCGACCCCGGGATGGCTTCAACGTATCCCACTACCAGAATGACCGCGTCCACTGCTGCATACGCAACGCTGCAGGTGTGGGGCGCGAGGTAGCCGAGGAGGACAGCGTCTGTCTCAATGAGAGACAAAATGTTATTGTGGTAAGCACGCCGTCAGAAGATCGCGCTAGACGATTTGGAGGCATTTGCAAGCTGCGAATCGGTGACCGCTAGTTCGAAGCGAGTGCCTACAGAGCGGCTCCGGAGAACACGTCCAAAGGCCTCATCAGGGGCATATCGCTAGACGAAAAGCCGGCCGACGTCGTGAGAAGTCTGGTTAACCACCGTAACCTGAACGTCCTGCATGCCAAGCGCATGGAAAACACGACCAACGTGATAATCCTTTTCGACGGCTACTACGTGCCTCGTTACGTGAACTACGGCGGGATGGTGATAAGGTGCACTCTTTACAAGAAACATATCGATATGGGCTACGAGTGTGGTCGTCTGAGACACAGGGCCGACGTGTGCCCCAACCCGAACGACAAGAAGTGCCGTGGGTGCGGATGCGGCAACCCGCCCGACGATCATCGGTGCGAGCCGGTGTGCCAACTGTGCGGAAAGGGTCACCTCACTGGAGACCGCAAGTGCAAGCTAAGTACAAGACACCCTACCTAGTCAAGCGCCGACAGTGGGAACGCAGAATGCGCGAGGAGGCTGAGGCCGCCTACAGCAGTAGCAGCACCGTCAACGACGGGGAGGAGGGCTACGGACGACGCCACGCACCGAGACGACGTAGGGGCAACAGTCGATCGGCCTCGAGGGAGACCCACGCGCGGAGCCGCACTCGTTCCCGCACTCGTTCTCGAGCCCGCTCTCGCAGCGTCCACCGACCTCGTTCAGCGAAGCCTCGCAGCACGTCGACGGCCCGAGCCAACCACACAGCTGCAGCCAAAGGCGGAGGAGAGGTTGACCCCCATAAATTGAGGTGGGTGGACGTCGCCTCCGGACGCGCGCCCAGCGCACCGCTAACGCGAACCGAGACTGCCATCGATAGAAACCCAGATGTAGAAGACACGGCAGCTCTGCTTACAAACGCAACAGCGACCCAGAAATTCTAATGCAGAAACGATTGGATCAATTCAAATCAATAATACAAAAACTACAGCAGGAAATTGCAAGGTTAAGAAACCAAATTGCCACGTTGAAAGGGGAGGCCCCGACAGTTCCCTTTTCTCCTTTTCCTTCAATTAAACCCGTCGCAGCCGACGCGGCTGCTAGTACAGCCGAGAGTGTGGAGGAAGTCTTGGAGGCTCAAGACGCGCACCCCGCACCCATTAAACGTAAGGGGCGTGACCCGGAACAATTCGACGTCAAATCACAGAAACGCGAGGAGAAACTCCGCGAACGAGTCGATAGACTCGACGACAAGGTAGACGCGATGATGACCCAACACGCGCAGCAAACCGCGTAACTTAACAACGCAATTGCTCAGCAAACTGCACAAACCGAACAGTTGAGCATTGCAATATCTCGGCTCACAAAAATGGTCGCGACGCTGCAAACGCGCATAGACAATATCGAAATGCGACTTCCGGGCTTAGTGGGTCGCCCAGTACGAACGACTGGGAAACCGTACTTTAGGCCGTTACCCGACGAAGAGGCGCAGGATCAGCCGGACGACAAATCATAAAGCCCAAACCTCATAAGCGCGAAAATGCACGCGACAGCGTCGAGCGATGCGACGTAGATTGTCTTCGCACGATCAGTCGCTAGTGCAGGCGAACCTCATTCACGCGACGGCTTCGGCGAGCGAATTCCACTGTTGCTGGCATGAGGCCGTCTACTCGCACCAAGAAAACCGCGTAGCGAGCGGTATGCAATTTAAAATTAAGATATATTGTTGTGTAATGGAACGGAAAATGTTTATTATTGCCTTGCAGCACTTTTTTATATGCACATGCGTAATAAACATTGCGTTATTTCTTGATGCGCAAACGTGACTCGGGCAGAGTCACGTGCACCTATGTAGTCTTTGTCTTTTCCGGTTTTTTGCTATTGGCTGCTTGAGCCCAGCACTTCCGGGCGATGAGCGACGGTTTCCAAATCTGGAGAACCGAGCGATCGCGCGAGAACGAGCACGTGACACGTCGCGCGAACGCCCTGTTTCGTCGCTCATAGCGTCGCTCGTCGCTGTCGCGTGCATTTTCGCGCTTATGAGGTTTGGCCCTAACACGTACAGTCACCATGGCTCGACACGGAACCACACAAACACAACGCCCACAACAGCATAACACACGGAACACGTTCACTCTCTGGCAGTGGAACTGCAGGGGGTACAGGAGGAAACGGGCGCTTCTCCAACAATTCTTACGTAGCCGGCAACGACCGGACGTAATACTATTGCAGGAAACCAATGACCCGGTCAAGCTGGCGGGGTACAAATCTATAGACGAAGCTATGACTGCGGGAGCCCCACCGGCCGCTGCAACGCTAGTGCGACGCAACCTCACCGTGGCGCAACGCGAACTTATGAACGTTAGCATACCGCATGTACTCATAGAGCTCATCCCGACGAAAGGGCGCGGCCCCGGCCTGTTGGTGCTGAATGTGTATAGCAGACCTAAAGCCAGACACCGCTTCAGCACGTTACTGCGAGAGGCGCGCGAGGCAGCTGCCGACGGGCCCTTGCTCATCGCGGGCGACTTCAACGCGTCCCACGCGGCGTGGGGGTACGGCTACGAAACGCCAAAAGGTAAGCGCCTTGAGGACGATGCGCAGAATGAGGGCCTCGAGCTCATCACAGACCCTTCCGCGCCTACGCGCAGGGGCAACAGCGTATGTGCAGACACCTCACCCGACCTCACATTTACCAAGAACGTTGCTAGCGCGCGATGGCACAATACACAGGAGGACCTGGGTAGCGATAACTCAGTGATCGAGATCCAGGTCGACGCTGAACCTCACCACCGCGTTCATCGGGAAGGTACCAAGGGCAAGAACCACCAGCTGGTGGATTGGGACGCGTTTCGCAAAGTCCGGAAAGAGCAGAATCGTGGCAGTGCGGCTATTGAGGATATAGATAGCTGGACTGCGACGCTCAAGGGGGATTTAGAAACGGCGACGCGGGAGGTTCCGCCAGAAGCACAGCTCAAAGTGGTAGACAGCAAACTCCTACACATGTGGGAAGCCAAGCGCAGCCTGCAAAACAGGTGGAAGCGTCAACACCACAATAGAACGCTGCGCAGACGCATAGCACGGCTAAGCAGGGACATGGAAGAGCACGTGTTACAGGTATGCAAAACGCAATGGGAAGAGGTCTGCAATGGGATGGAGAACCAGCTGGGCCGGGCCAAGACGTGGCATCTCCTCCGGCACCAATTGGATCCGGAGGAGACGAAAACATCGCACGCACATAAGCTTAACAAGTTGCTGCACGACTACAAAGGCACCCACGCGGACTTTCTAGATGACGTGCGAAACCGTTACTTTCAGTCACGTAGCCCACTCGCGCACTCGGCATACGCCTGGGAGGGTGAGGGTAACGCGGCGCTAGACGAGGACTTCAGCGTTGCAGAGGTGAGGGCGGTGCTGCACAGGCTCAACACAAAGTCGGCGCCAGGCCCGGACGGGATAACCAACAAAGCGCTACGTAACTTGGACGATGAGTCGATAGAACAACTGACGGCTTACATGAACGAGTGCTGGAATGCGGGCACTATACCGAACTCGTGGAAAACGGCGCGCATAATTATGATCCCCAAACTGGGCAAACGAGTACAGATTGACAACCTTCGACCGATATCCCTGACGTCCTGCGTTGGTAAGGTCATGGAACATGTGGTTCTCGCTCGCCTTACCAACTACCTCGAGGACCGAAACATGCTCCCACACACGATGCTGGGGTTCCGTCGTAACCTTTCCACGCAGGACGTTATGCTTCAACTCAAGCACGAAATCGTAGACAATCCCACACGATCCACCAAAGCGACACTCGGGCTCGACCTTAAAAAGGCGTTCGACAACGTTAGCCATGCTGCGATACGTGAAAGTATACGAGCGTTGGGACTCGGCGAGAGAACGTACAACTACATACGGGATTTTCTTACGGTCCGCAGGGCCCGATTAGCGATCGGCGGACTACAATCGCAAGACATATACATGAGTTGTACGGGCACGCCGCAGGGCTCCGTAATCTCGCCCATGCTCTTTAACCTCGTGCTTGTCAGATTACCACGAAAACTCGCTGAGATAGAAGGCCTCCACCATAGCTTGTACGCCGATAATATCACCCTCTGGGTTGCCGGGGGAAATGACGGCCACGTAGAGAAAACACTGCAGGAAACCGTCGACGTGGTGCTGGACTACCTTCGCGACACTGGCCTCGAATGTTCCGCCGCTAAATCGTATCTCCTGCTCTATAGACCCTCGCGCAGGGGCCGTAAACCCAAGAACGCCGATTCCCCATTCGAGTGCGCATATAGAGAAATTATTGTACGCACATCAGACGGCGCTGTCATCCCACAAGTTAACACCATTAGGGTACTGGGCTTGCGCCTGTCCGCCAACGGCCACAACGGCGAAACCATTCGCAGATTAGAGGGCGCGGTCAATGAAACAATCCGGTTGCTGAAACGAATAACAAATCGGCATAGCGGAATGAAGGAAAGCAATACCATTCGTCTGGTACATGCTTTCGTTATGAACCATATAACGTACGTCGCCTCCTACCTCAAGTGGCAGGCGACTGAATGCACCAAACTAGATTGTCTCATCCGCAAGGCGTACAAACGCGCAATCGGATTACCGGCCAATACAAGCACAGAAAAATTTCTCGAGCTGGGGTTGCACAATACTCTAGATGAGATAATCGAAGCACACAACATCGCCCAGTACGAACGTCTGGAGAAGACCAGAACTGGTCGACACATCCTCGAGACACTGGGTATCAACTACCATACGCAGCGCGGCGAAAAGGTCGGGATACCCAGACGTATTCGCGAGCGCATCGTCGTTCTGCCGCTGCCTAAGAACATGCACCCGACACATAACATCGGTCGGCGCAACAGGCGCGCCCGAGACCTCGAAAAGAAATTCGGCAATAGCAAAGACACAGTTTACGTGGACGCGGCCCGTTACGAATGCCACCACGGCTTCGCGGTCGCGATCACGGATCATGTAGGAACTTGCGTCGCGAGTGCGACGATAGGCACGGAAGAGACGGAGGCGGCCGAAGAAGCTGCCATAGCCCTCGCGATAGCCACTACGGACGCCGAGTTGATAATAGGCGACTCGCAGGCGGCGATACGCAACTACGCCAGCGGCCGGATCTCCCGCGAAGCGGCCCGCATTCTCCAAATTAACGAACGCAACATCTGCCGCAAAAACGATAGTTTCCTCGTATGGACCCCCGCCCACACGGACCCTCCGCTTGCGGGCCACGCGACTGCCCACGCCGCGGCTCGAGGACTTACACGCCGAGCTGCGACGCCTGCCGACAGTCCCGATGTCTCGCACACTTCGATAGCGATGCGGGAATGGACGTGGGGGGATCGCATGACCACTTTCAGAGACATCACGCAACACTACAGACTGAACAGATGCAAATATCCACCACCCCACGCCAAACTAAACAAGAAACAGCAGGTTGCCTGGAGACAACTACAGACACACACGTACCCGAATCCGGTGATCCTTCACCTCTGCTACCCAGGCATTTATACGTCCGACGCGTGTAAGGCGTGCGGAGCCAGAGCGACGCTGCAGCACATGCTGTGGAAGTGTACCGGTAACGCGCAGCAGTCCCCTACGAACCCGGTAGACATGGCAGTCTCGAACCGCGAGGCGCGATGGGAGGCGGCTCTGCTCAGCCACGACCTTGCCGATCAACTGTGGGCCGTCCGGTAAGCCCAGGATGCCGCCCGGGTCCAAGGGCTCGAGGCCGTCACCTAGGCCGGGGTGCTTGTGGCCCCGCCCCCGCTCAATGACGCTGGACATGTTTAATAAAGTTTTTACTCACTCACTTGGAGTGTCACGGTGAATGGACGTGTTTTTTGAGAGCTCCCGATCGACTGCGCAGATAAGTTGTTCGACATGTTTTGAGCTTGTCTTTGTAATGTAAGACAGTAGCAGCATTGGAGTCTCGATGACGTTTATTAGCCCGAATCGCCTGATCACCCCTTCGAACGAAGACGACGTTCTTCGTGATGATGATTATATACAGATGAAGAAGATGAAGGTCAAACGTTGTCAATATTGTGCTTACACTAATTTCCCCCTCGCGCGGAAGCGGCCAATTATGCCGCTGTTTATGACGGTGGTGTACGGCGCACGAATGGTTTTCAGCGTGACACGTGAACAACCTCCGTACCACGAATACAGCCGTCGGAAGGCATGGCAACAGGCATGACAACTTTGATGGGTTCACTCACAGTTGGCGACAGGTCAGAAGTGCCTGATGAGGATCGTAAAGTACAGTGGCTAAGGGCATCGGCATCGTTGTGTTTCTTGCCGGATTTGTAGATAAAGTCAAACTCGTATTCTTGGAGACGAAGTATCCAGTGACCGAGACGTCCAGACAAATTCTTCAACGTCGACAACCAGCACAAAGCGTGGTGGTCAGTGACGACGGTAAAGCGGCAGCCGTGAAGATATGGTCGAAACTTCTGGATGGCCCAGACACGGCGAGGCACTCCTGCTCGGTGATGGTGTGGTTTTTTCTCTGCTGCTGTGAGGGTGCGATAGCGCATGCGATCACACGCGTTCTTCATAACG
>NW_023609154.1:0-22907 GCF_013339725.1 Rhipicephalus microplus
GGAATCCTGTGAGCGAGTCCTTGAAAGTGTCTATATTTAGGTACTGGATCGCGCGTTTGGAATTGCGTCAAAGGCGTCATTCCTTGGCTTTCGCTTGATGAGTGCCAGCGTAAACGTGGCCATCAGTGTAATCATAAGCGCCCGCTGCTTCGCATCCACAACTGGTTCCCTATATAGGGAGATGTGAAGCGTGGAACTTAAGCAATAGGACATACCAGAGTATACGAGCAGCGCAACCTATTAGTAGTTACAACGTAACTACGGAAGCCAAAAACAAGGAGAGAAAAGAGCACTGGCTTTCAAGAACGATTTAAAGGTGGAGTGGTGTACATATATAGGTGATGCGTTGAAGTGTGCAGTTAACAACTACTGCGATGCAATGGTAGCGAAACTCTTGTCTCTTGTGGATGAATACATTGCTTAAAAATGATCAAGACACGCAATCATTTTTTGCAATAGCGCAACTGATGGGGACTTACGCATGTACCGTCACTATTGCTTATGTGATAGGCTTCCGGGGGGGGGGGGGGAGATGAACAACAAGAGAGAAGGCAGAGAGGTTAACCACGCACATGCCCGGCTTGCTACCCTACGACGATGATAGTTAGAGCGCGAGAACAAAACGACGACACAGAGACAAGGACACGAAAGACACTGTGTCTTTCTTGCCTCCGTGCCGTGGTTTTGTTCTCGCGCTATAACTATCGTCATGCCATACCAGCTAGCCCAAGCTGCCACACTTCTATGCTACCCTACGCTGGGGGAATGGGAAGGGAGCATAAAGGTGAGAGAGGGGGAAAGAGAAGAGGAAGAGAGAAAAAAAGAATTGACAATTTATTTATTCATTTATTTATTTATTTATTTATTTATTTATTTATTTATTTATTTATTTATTTATTTATTGGTACTGCAATCTCCTGAAGGGATTTTAGCAGGTGGGTACAAAAGACGTAAACATCAGCATATAACACCAGGCAAACAGATAGAAGGGCCTATCACATTTCACATGGTAGGCAGCCATATAACACAAAGCAAACAAATAACTATCACTTGCATTTGACAACGTAAACAAACGTAACAAAATTTTACTGATGACACATCACTCTCATTTTAAGAAAAGAAAACAAAACTAGCACAGAAGTAAAATTATTTTCTGTGTTTTTCCAGACCAGCGGCAAAGGATGATAAAGACTGTGTTGTGACTTGATGGTTATTTAAACTATTCCATTCCTGCACAGTTCTCGGGAAAAAAGAATATTTGAAGCAGTTATTGCAGGTACCAAAGGGAGTTATTGTACGATCATGGCGTTGTCTGGTGGCGTAACCTGAAGAAAATGAAATAATTTTTCCAATATCTATCTTTTATAGCCCATCAATTATTTGGTGTAAATATTTTAATCGGGATATGCGGTTTCTTTCTGAAAGTGAAAGTAAGTTAGCTCTTACTAACACTTCATTTACCGAGGTTCGTCCATAACTGTTATATAAGAAGCGAACGGCTCTCCTTTGTACTTTTTTGACTTTATGAATGTTAGTTTGAGTAAATGGATCCCAGATCACTGCAGCATAACCAAGTATGGAGAGGACTATCTATTTGTAAGCAAGAACACGGACACATGGAGGGGAGAGTTTCAAAGTCCTTCATAAAAAGAACAGTTTCTGATTAGCTTTGGAAGTTACTATGTCAATGTGTTTTGTCCAGTTAAGATCATTTGTTATCCATAACCCAAGATACTTGTAGGACTGAACCTCGGCAAGAATGACATTGTTTGTAAACTATTGGAAATTTAATTTGTTTTTATTATGAGACATCGACATGTACACCGTTTTTTCAAAATTGATGGACACTTGCCAAGCCTCGCACCAGGAAACAACCCTGGTAAATGACTCGTTTAACAAAACTTGGTCCTTTGAGGATTCTATTTCAGAATAAATAACGCAATCGTCCGCGTAGAGCTTTATATTAGCAGGTATACCGTTTACTATTTTGTTTATATATAAAATAAATAGAAGAAGACCCAGAACCGACCCTTCTGGGACGCCAGAGTCAACGGAAACCTTGTGAGAGGAATGATTGTTAAAATCTACAAAGTGTTCTCTGTTTTTTAAGTAGGCCGATATACATTTATTAGGCTGATCATTCCCGAGAATTTTTTCTAATTTGTATACTAATTTATTGTGCGAAACCTTGTCAAAAGCTTTTGAAAAATCCATAAAATTTGCATCTGTTTGTTTTGCATTAATAATTTAAGTAGCGAAGTCGTGTTTTCCATTAATAATTGAAGTAGCGAAGTCATGTATTGTTAATAGCAATTGTGTCATTGTTGAAAATCCCTTCCTAAATACATGCTAATGTTGGTTTAAGATACTATGTTCGTCCAGAAAACATGAAATACTATTGTGTATAATGTGTTCCAAAAGTTTACAAACGGTTGAAGTTAGCGAGATGGGGCGATTATTTTTGACACTCTGCTTGTTGCCCGATTTATGGATAGGCTTGACTCTAGCTGTTTTCCACTCGTCTGGAACCTGGCCCTCACGCAGCGATTTCATAAAAAGAACATGGAGGTATTTCGACATCCATTCAGCGTATCTCTTTAAGAACGCGTTAGGGATATTATCCGGTCCAGAGGACTTCCTGATATTAAGGTTCACAAGCATGTTCAATATGCCTTGTTCACTAACAACAGTATCGGGCATTCTTTGCGTAACAGTTTCACAGGTCGGTAATACAGAGTTGTCACAAGAAAAAACCAATTTGAAGTGATCGTTGAAAGCATTTGCAATTCTAGCAACATCGTGCGTAAAAGTACTATCGATATTAAAAACGCCACACTCTTTCGAAGCCGGCGAAACGCTCCTCCAAAATTTTTCGGGACACGAGGTCAAGTAATGCGGCAAGGATTCCCCAAAATAACGCTGCTTATCTGTTTGAATTTGATTTTTCAGTTTTACTGAAAGCTTAGCTATTTGTTCTGAATACGCTACGTTCAGACTTCGTTTTTTAGACGCTTTTTTTGCCTTCTTAACCTCAGTGTTATCCGAGAAATTCACGGATTTTCACGCTTCGATTTCTTTAATTACCAGAGGCACAAATGATTCAATGCATTCTTTGACAATGTCCTTAAACCAGTTCCATAAATTATGTATATCAGTTTCATTATTCGCAAAGTTGTCAAAGTTGAATGAAAGGAGATCTCTAATAGCAGTATCATCTTCACGATTGAAATTAGGGAAAGATAATCAGGGCAATGTCTTATCGAACACTGTGTCACTTAGAATAAATAGCACTGCATGATTATCAGAAATTCCCGGATATATCTCAGTCGTTGCTTTAGGTGTAATTGCCTGGTTAACGAAGCAAAGGTCTCGGGTTGTCTGAGTGGTCCTTTGAATTCTTGTGCAGCCTTCAACTAGCTGAAGGAGGTCAAAAACGTAGCAAATATCAAGCATAGCTTCAACCGAAGGGTCACACTGCTTCAGGGCAAATTTTTTCTAATCTACATTAGGTAAATTATAATCACCTGTCATTATAATTCGGTCATCGTGCTTGATATTCAGTTTCAAATAGTTTTTCAATTCATTCAGTACGTCAACAGGAGCGTTTGGGGGCCTATAAACACCTCTTATAATGTAACGAACATCGTGGTGATAAGCCTTACAAAAATACCTTCTACTCCTGGCACATCAGCCATTCTACATATTTTAAGGTTATTCTTGAAAAGTACAAAAACTCCGCCGCCTTTGCTAGCCCGGTCATTTCTGTATGCGCTGTAGCCAGACGAAACAAATTCACTATCAAAAACCGAGTCGCTTAGCCACGTTTCCGTCAAGACAACAATAGCAGGATCATGAGAAAGTATTAATGCCTCTAATTCAGTGGCCTTATTAAGAATGCTCCTACAAGTTACATTTAGTATTTTTAGTGCGCCATAGTGCTTGTTTTTGTGTCAATTAGATTTTTTCTTCAGCCGATAGCGTGACCCCTTTCCTTCGTCCCATGCAAACAAGACGTCATCGACCTTAAGCTTATCATAAACTGGCTTTGTCTTACAGCCACGCAGCCTTTCCTCCTCTGAACTTTTCTACAATTGCTTCCGTATATCTCGAACTTGTTTGGAAATATCTTCAGACAGGGACAATGTGCTTCCCTTTAATTTAAATACACTCGACAAAACGTAAGTTTTTTTCCCGGTAATCAAAAAAATTTATGATCACAGGTCGTGGCCCGGCCTTTGTTTTTTTTCCAAACCTGTGACATCTTTCAATGCTTGTTACCGTTATTTACAACTTCTGCTGAAATATATCTTCCTCTATTTTAGCTTTCAGGTCCTCATACTTCTCGTAAGGGGGCTCCTCTAACCCGTAAATGATTACGTTATTTCTGCGGCTTCTATTTTCAAGGTAATCTACTTTGTCAATAAGTGTTGATACCTGCTCTTCAAGCTTTGATGTTGACCCCTTCATATTTTTAACGTCGGTAGACAAACTGCTAAGTTCATAAGTTCATTCAATCTCTGTTCGAGGCTGTATATACGATCTGCTAAACCTGAAATTCTTTTTCAATCTTTACTTGCGATTCTTGAACGCGTTCAACGACACAAGTAAGCTTATTTTGTCCTTCCAACATTTCCTTCAACATATCTTCGTTAGGAGGCCCTGGGTTTGATTCAATATCCCCACATGCCAAAAGATCCCTTGATAACAGAACAACACTGTTAAGAAAGCAATGAACACACAGTGGGCAGGGCAGCAGCACTAAAAATCGGTTATCACTACGTATACAATAAGCAAGATGGTGATGACTAACCTGAAGCACAAAGCAAAAAGGATTGCTCAGCATGTTGCCCGTTGTGTTGCAGCCATGCCCACGGGCCAATGACGGAACCGGGGTAGCTTTTATAGCCCTTGAATACGGCACGTGATGTGACGTCACAGTCGGTTATAGCCACGCTGGCACGATGAAGCGAAGTTCAGCCGTGTCACACGTGCTGTTCTTGACATTCAACGTCCATTGCAGAGCAGGCCCCGGTCCGTGTTGTGCGCATATCCTTTGGAGATAATCTGGTGCCAGATGGATACCCAGAAAACCTGAAGCACAAAGCAAAAAGGATTGCTCAGCATGTTGCCCGTAGTGCTTCAGCCATGCCCACTCTCAATGGGCTGACACGTATGCAGTGGTGGCACTGCACAAAAGTTAAAGGAGGTCACGTAGGCCTGTAGTCCTCAAAAAGCACAAGACAGCTTTGACTGCTTTTTGAGCCGACGAAAGGCGAGAACGGTGTTCCAGTAGCATCTGCATAGACGCTACTGGAACACCATTTTGGTGTGCTCTGCTTGGTGCGATGTGTGAGCCGCGTTGTCTGTGGAATTATTGCCACTGATCCCACAATGGCCAAGTAGTCACTGAAACTTTACCTCGTGACCTCTTTCTGTGACGTGGTGAAGAAGCTTTACAACCTCCTTAGTTAACCGTTCATGACAACCTCGTCGAAGGACTCACTGCATGCTCTGTAGGGCCGGTTTTGAGTCAGAAAACAATTCATACCCGCAAACTTCTTAATCTCATCTGCCCACCTACCTTCTGTCTCACCCTAACCCGCTTCCCTTCTCCAGAAATTCAGTTGGGAACCCCTAATGACCAGGGGTTAGCCTGTCTGCGTGCTACATGACCGGCCCATGTGCATTTCCTGTTCTTGATTTCAAGTATGATATCCTTAACCAAGGTTTGTTCCCTAATCCTAATCTCTTCTTGTCACCTAAGGTTACACCTACCATTTCTCTTTCCATTGCTCGCTGCGTCGTCCTCAGTTTCAACTGAACTGTCTTTGTAGGTCTCCAGGTTTCTCCTCCGTAGCTAAGTACCGGAAAATGCAGATGTTATATACCTTCTTCTTCAAGTATAGTGGCAATGTACCTGTCACAATTTGAGAGTGCTAGCCAAATGCGCTCCACCTCATTCTTATTCTTCTAGTTAGTTCAGTCTCGTGATTCGGCTCCGCAGTTGCTACCTGTCCTAGGTAGTGTTGCGACGCGCACCTCCGACGACGTTACGAAGGGCGCATCGAATTCTCACTGCTGCAACCACTGTTTCGAAAGACGGCGACGCCAACGCGGTCCCGAAGGCGCCACTGCTTCGAACTCCACAGGGAAGGTCACCAGCCGTTTGGTAGTGTAGGTTTCTCAGCTCGCGACTGCTTCTGCGCAGAGCTGATAGACGAGCGGAAGGGACGACGGTGAGTTAACCAAGGTATATGTACAGCATATATACAGAGGCGTTACAAATACGGCACTGGGGCTGACAGAGACGCGAAGAGCCGAGCTCTTCTCTCTAACACATAACTCTATTCTCAAATGGGTCTGCTGCCAAAAGGGGGTCTCTTCGACGCACCGCAGGGCTTCTTTTATATTCACCGGGTCCCACCCAAATGTCCAACCAGAAGCGCCGCTGGTCGCAAGGTCATAATCCTCCAATGAGGTCGGCGCTGGGCCGCGTCCTTCTTTCTCATCGAATCTGGAGAGGCTGCGCTGCAGGTGGCTGCACCCAAGGACGAGTGACGTCGCCGCGCATTGCGTCAGCCGCCCCCCCCCCAGACAGGAAGACGCCAGTTGTTTACTCGACGGGCTCGCTGGCTGCGCTGACTCACTGCACGTGCGCGCCAGAAAGGCGCCGCAAGTGTTTACGCCGTTGAGTTGTTCGCGTCAGGCGGACTGGCCTTGACACAGATTGCCTTTTTCAGAGGCACGTGCGTTCGCTGTGGACTCGCAGGCATAACAGCAGACATATTCTTTTACAACTTCAAGTGCGCTATTACCTATATCGAAGCGCTGTTCTCTTCCTAGGTTGTTGTACATTGCTTTCGTTTTCTGCAGATTAATTTTAAGACCTACCTTTCTGTTCCCCTTGTCTAACTCCATAATCATGAGTTGCAATTCTTCCCTCAGTTACTCAGCAATGCAATATGATTGGCGAAGCGCGGGTTACTAAGGTAATCTCTGTTAACGCTTATCCCTAACTGTTTCCATGCTAGGCCTCTGAAAACATCCTGTAAGCACGCGGTATAGAGCATTGGGAAGATTGTATACCCCTGTCTTACACCATTCTTGATTGGTATCCTGTTGATTTCTTTATGAAGCACTATGGTAGCAGTTGATCCCCTGTAGATTTCTTCCAGGATGTTTATATATGCTTCGTCGATGCCCTGATTCCGCAGTGTCTGCATGACTGCTGATATTTTTACTGAATTAAACGTATTCTCGTAATCTATGAAGGCTATGTATAGTGGTTGGCTATATTCTGAGCATTTACATATTACCTCATTGATAGTATGAATGTGGTTGATTGTTGAGGAACCTCTTCGAAATCCTGCTTGTTCCTTTGGTTGATTTAGTTCTAATGTTGTCTTAATTTTGTTAGCAATTATCTTTGTAAATAGTTTGCATACTATGGAGAGCAAGCTGATCGGCCTGTAATTCTTCAAGTCCTTGTCAACTCCTTCTTTATGTATTAGGATGATGTTAGCACTCTTCCAAGACTCTGGTACTCTTCCCATCAGGAGACACCTCATAGACAGGGTTGCTTGTTTTTCTATACAATCTGTCCTCCATCTTTCAGCAGATTTGATGTTACCTGATCCTCACCAGGAGCTCTGCCTCTTTGATTGCTCTCTAAGGCTTTTCTGACTTCTATCATTATTGGTGGGGTGTCATCTGGGTTACAGCTAGTTTTTATACTAAGGTAGTGGTTGTGCTGGCTACTGTACAAATCCCTACAAAACTCTTCAGCTAATTTTACTATCCTTTCCATATTGGTAGTTACTCTGCCTTCCTTGTCCCTTAGTGCATACACTTTTTGCCTATCCCAAGTTTTCTTTTCACTGCTTTGGCGCTTACTCCGTTCTTCAGAACGTGTTCAATTCTGTCCATGTTATACCTTCTTACATCGGATACTCCACGCTTATTAATCAACTTCGAAAAATCTACCAACTCTATTTTGTCTCTTGTACTTGAGGCTTTCATGCTTTTACGCTTCTTAAGGAGATTCTTTGTTTCCTGGGAAACCTTGCCAGTGTCCTGTATAACTACAGTACCTCCAACTTCCACTGCACAGTCTGTAATGATACTCGTTAGATTATCATTCCTTGCGTCATCACTAAGGCTGTTTTTCTCCATAAGAGCCGAGTACCTGCTCTGAAGCGACACTCTGGATTCCTGTACTTTCCCTGTCAGCGCTAGCTCATTGATTGGCTTCTTGCGTATCAGTTTCTGTCGTTCTTTTTTCAAGTCTAGGTGAATTCAGGACCGTATAATTCTATGGTCACTATGTCGTACCTTGCCAAGCTCTTCCACATCCTGCGGGATTCCTGGATGTGCGCGCAGTATACAGTCTATATCGCTCTTTTTTTCGCCATTAGGGCTCCTCCATGTCCACTTATGGTTTCGTCGTTTTGGGTAGAAGGTTGTCAAAATCCGTACATTATTGCGTTCTTCGAATTTTACTAGTAGCTCCCCCCTGGCGTTTCTAGTACCGATGCCATAATCTTATACTGCCTGGTCTCCAGCCTGTTTCTTCCCTAATTTCGCATTGAAGTCTCCCATCAGTATAGTATACTGTGTTTTTCCTTACTCATTGCAGATTCCATGCCCTTATAGAAGCTTTCATCTGATGCGTCATCATGGCTTGACGTAGGCGCATAAGCCTGTACCCCCTTCTTCTTATGCCTCCTATTGAGTTTGATTACGATACCTACCAACCTTTCATTAAAGCTATAGTATTCCTCTACGTTGCCAGCTATGTTTCTTTGGATAAGGAACCCCACACCCTGTTCTCTTCTGTCAGTCAAGCCCGGATAGCAAAAGACGTGCCCGTTTTGCAGCACTCTATAGGCCTCATCTGTCCTCCTAACCTCACTTAGCCCTTTTACATCCCATTTTATGCCCTCACACTCCTTTATAGTACAGCTGGACTTGTACTTACTAGATATGGTTCTAGCGTTAAACGTTGCCAAGTTCCGGTTCCATTGGTGCCCTGTCCGTATCCAGAGATTTTTAGCACCCTCTGCTGCGTTGCAGATCTGATCGCCGCCATGGTCGGTTGGTTTTCAGCTACGGCGGACTGAGGGCCGTAAGTTATTTACGTATGCATGTGTTAGGTAGTAGCTGGATACTGCACCACGGTGGGCAATCCTTCTCTGGTGAGGGAGTGTGGTACCGGTGGTGGTCACCGGTGAGGCCACCCCCCAGCCTCTTAATGCAAATTCATCACCATGCAGACTTCTTTTTAATCCGGTTGAGAACTGCGCGGCACCGGGATTCGAGCTAGAAACCTCTTCCATGTGAGGCTGGTTTTCTAACGACTACGCCATCACTGCTATTTGTCTATTTTACTTAGCTGAGAATAAAACTTGTTTCGTTTGGTCTCCCAAAGGAACTTGGCCGATACCCACAAGGGACAAGACCCCACTGCATCTTATCATGCAAACTTAAAACCATCGTAATGAGCCGAATAAAGCTCTTGCTAACCTAACGAAAAAAACAGCAGGCATTAGCGCAAAGTGTTGACCTAACGAAACAAAGAGCAGGCATTAGCGCGACGTGTTGCTAATTCATTTGAAAGTTCCGCACTAGTCAGCGATATGCCACGTCTAATCACTGCAATTGTCAAGTTGCAAGGCCAGGCACTCAGAGCTCGACTGGATGATCCTGTAAATAGGTCTGTCTGAGAGAAGGTTTTTGATATTTGGTATATCGGACTGCCCTGATAAGAAGTGCATGGGCTCAGTCTGAAGGCCGTTTTCGTGATCTACCGTCCCGCCACCTTCACATGCACATTTCTGACTTCCAAGTTTTCTGAGCACATAGGCCAGAAAGCTACGCCGCTGAAATGCTCAGCCAATTATCGTCCAATTTTCGTTATATAAGGTTAGATATGCTATCCGGACACTGAGACAAAATCAAAAGAAACGGGTGTATCAGCAAGCAAAAATGTTCCCAAAAGCACGGAGCAAGACGAAAGCTAACAAAATTTGCTAAGGCAGCCGGGCAACCCCACTTGCTACTCAAACTGATCCTGAATGAAAAACTTGCGTTTCAGTGCAGAAAGTCACAGTATTTACGAAATCAATTCACTACAAGCTAGGGAGAAAAAACCCTCTGTGCTTCCATGTGTTGACACTTCTAGCACTTCATTGCTACGCCCGTCTTGCTGGTGCGCAGGAAATGCCTTTTTTTTAACTTTTATAATTTGCGCGGTGTCCTGAATAAACGCTTCGAACTGTCTTACGCTATTGATTCATGTTCCACTGACATTATTGGTCTTATATTGACTTGGCTTTCTGAAAAAGTAAAAAATGAAGAAATCTTGTATTCTCAGAAGCGCTACAAATTTTTACCGATATGACCGCGAATAACAGGTCTGGTATGGGTGTTCTGCTGGTGGTTGCCGATAATCTTTCTTCTCATAATATTCCTGTTGTGGCTTCACTTGAGCAAGTTTGTGTTCGCGAGCTCATTGATTCCAGCGAAATGATATTTCCTATCGGCCACCAAGTGCATCATCATCTTTTTGCAATTGCCTACACGATGTTGTCAATCAGCTGTTCGTAACATACTCAAGATCACCTTCCTTCGTTCCTGGCGATCTAAACTTTACTGACATATGTGAGAAAAGAAACTGGTTACTGTAAACAGAACTCATTTGAAAGTAGAGAATATTTGAATTTTAGGGGTGAAGCTCCTTAAGGCGTGGGTCTGTTCATCTTCCGTTGTCGTAAGTAGCCACCGGTGGCACATACCCGCTCCAGAGCGGGTATGTGCCACAGCGGATGCGAGATGGGAGATGGCGGTACTTGTATCGTTCGCTGGATGGATCGACGCACGGACGGACGCATGGGTAGACTGACAGACAGACTAACAGAAGGACGGGCGAATGGATGGACGCGCGAAGCGGGTATGTGCTACAGGGATTGCGAGATGGCGGTACTTGGAGTATTCACTAGATGGACGCAAGGACGGATGGACATAAACACTAGAAAACGGATGGACAGATGGACGAACGGATGGTCACACGGACGGACGGAAGCACGGAAAGACTGACGGACGCTTCGCCCCACTCATCATCATTCACTCCGTGGATATGCTGTCATTTTTTTTGTCACGGCCTTAACTGTACCCAGCTTGTTGACTTTCCCACTCGTGTTACTCCAACTTCCGCTAGCATATTAGACTTAGTACTTACCACTACACCTGAGCTAGCTTCACCCCTCACTCATCGAACGGGAATCAGTGACCATTGTATAGTCCACCTTACAATAAAAGCACGGGTTTTCATCAAGAAAACAACGAAAATTATTCAAGACTATAGCAAAACGAATTTTGATGGAATGAATACAGAGTTATAAATTTTTGTCATCCTGTTCTTTGCTGGTTTTGAGCAGTGGTCAGTTGAACAGAACTGGTGAGAATATAAGAGCAAACTGCTAACCCTGATTGACCGATTTGTACGGAGGAGGAAAGTTTTATCATATCCTCGTTCTCCGTGGTTCAACAACACGTTGAAATCTATGGGCAATAAAAAATGGCTGCTATTCATACGCGCGAAATCAACTGCCACAACAGACCATTGCTCTTCTTATCAGACATTTAACAGAGAATTCTGGACTGCGCTTTCGGTAGCCAAAAAATATTTTTCGATGAAACCTTTCCTTCGCTGCTTTGCTCTAATTCACGCAAGTTTTGGAGCATCATTAGCGGAACTAAATCTCAACATCTTCAATTAATTTAGTGTGATGTCCCAGTCGCTCTAAGTGGGCGCTGCAACGTTCTGAGTAATGACTTTGCTGTGCACTTTAATAACAGCATCCCCTATATGACTCTACATTTGTCAAGCACGCATTTCTTGCCAATAGACCCTAGTATTATTGATGCAGATGCTCTCGAAAGACTTGTTGTAAACTTGAAAATGTCACCATCGGCTGGTCCAGATTTCATTTCGTCAAAAATTCTGAAGTGTACTCAAGTCTATCCATCTGTAGTAATGCCAAACTTTTTGAACAGTCATTGTAGACATCCACCCTGCCATCTGACTGGAAAATCGGGAAATGGATCTCTGTGCATAAATCTGGTGATGTACATTCCCCCGACAACTACCGTTACGTATCGTTAACATTTGTGCCAGTTAAAATCTTAAAGGATGTCATACACTCACACCTAATTGAATTCCTTCAACCTAATTCTTTCTTTAGCATTTATCAGCGTGACATCCTGAAGACAGTTTCATGCGAAGCACAATTGCTGCTTTTACTACCGACTTGTTTATTAGTACAGATCTTGAATTTGATACTGACTGCATATAATTAGATTTCACAAAAGCATTTTCCTCTGTTTCACACAAACTACTCATTTTTAAACTTACTAAGCTCGACATCGACCACAATTTCTTTACACGCATTAAGAAATTCCTCTTTAACCGCAGCCAGTACGTGACAGTTAATATTTTTTTTTGTTCACCTAATCCCAAAGTCACATCTGGTGTACCATATGGGTCCGTTTTAGGCCTACTCTACCAGAAAATAACCAGCCATGTCGAACATATTAACCTTTACCGCGAACGAAATAGCATGTTCGCTTTGTGGAACATAAAGCTTGTGACACTTGGTATATCTAAATGCAAGAGCACGCAGTTCCATATCGCACTATTACCCTCTGTCAACGTGCTTCTGCCCTCAATAACATTCTAATACCACCTGATGGCTATTATAAATAGCTTGGTGTTGATATATCTTCGCATCTTTCCTGGAATAAACACACGGAATACGTGATTAACAACGCTAACCACATGCTTGGTTATCGGCGCCGAAACATTTTCTCTGCTCCACCATCATTCAGGATAACACTGTGTAAAACATTGCTCAGATCAATATTGGAGTAAGCATGAGGCATGTGGGACCCAACTCATGTCATTCTCATTCCGTCACTCGAAGCCACTCTGAAATGCGCAGCACGTTTCATCTTATCGAAGTGTTGACGTCATTCCAGTGCCACAACCATGAAGAACACCCTAAACTTGCCTGATCTTTGATTGCGCCACAAATTGTCTCGCGTTAACACTTTCATTCACAAAATCTATTGCTATATCAGTCACTTGCAGGGCGCCCTCTTTCATCCACCTCACTTCATATCACGTAGGACCAATCATCACTTCCAGGTGGGCCTACCATCCTGTCACACCAGACCGTTTAATTATTCATTTGTGCAAAGGAGAAGCGCCGCCTGGAACCACCTTTTCGCCTCCATCAATTGTATAACGGACGAAAAAGACTTCAAGCTCGCCGTGCATGACGTCCTGTATTTTTCTTCCTGTTTTTTCTTTAATTTTTTTTAAGTGCACTTCCGATTTTTCCCGCCACTTCTTTCTGGCCTTGACAGTACCTTCAATAAATAAATTAATACAAAAATATTTATACAAACAAATGTTATGGCACATGAAAAAACAGATAACAGACGGACGATACGAAACGTAGATAAAAAAAGACAAAGAAGGACGGTGTTGGCGTCGCCGTCTTCGTAACAGTAGGCAGCGCTGCAAGCCCTATTGATTTTTCACGAAGATTGGCTTCTATTTGAAAAGTAGTTCTGAGACCTAGCGTAACTGTGTGGTAAAAGCGTCATTGCCACACAGAATGCTTTGGTTCAATTCCAGCTGGGACCCCGACATTTATTCTTCGCATTCGTCGGGTAAATGGTATTTTGATGTCGGGTAATTTTTAACTTTCTCGCGTTAAAATTGCCCAGGTATGTTCTCGTCATTCCTGGGTAAATATGAAGTTTCAGTCGCATGTGGCACATACGCGCATACCAGCGGAAAATTTCGGTTATGTGCCACTGTCTGGCGGGACGTGTTTGACGACGTACGTGATAGGATTGTGACAATATTCATGTCTTGAATCACGACATATTCAGCGCATGATATTCGTCAAACCATCTTACCCTTCCATGCTAATTTTGGTTCACGACAATTTAAGGGGGTGACCACGAGAGCACCTAAACGTAAGTGGCTAGATAGATAGATAGATAGATAGATAGATAGATAGATAGATAGATACGCTCAAAGTTGCCCGAGTTCGCCGAGAAAGTCTTCGCATTTAAAAGAAGAAACACCCGACCTTCACACCAGAATGCTCAAACTGAAACTGAAACCACTGTGGTGCGATGGCAAGGCAAGACAAGGAACTTGACGATATTTAAATGCCGGCCACAAGGAATGCTAGCAGTCATGTGGGCCGCAAGGTTTAATCTAAGTGTCCACTCTTTACGTTTAGTATGTTACTTCACGGTACTCTACTATGGGAGAGCAGACAGCTGTCCCGACAGAGCGCTTTCCTAGGTCTTTAAATAAAAGGGGGTAATGATATAGAGTACTATGTTCTCGATTATGGCAGAGCATAAATAAAGCCATCCCGTGGGAGAGGCTAGAAAGAGTAGTTAACGATTCAGAGTACTAAGTACTCTACAATGGTAGAGCATAGAGCCGTCCCGTAGGTGAAAAAGGAATTTTATTGTTCATCACATTACACACAAATTCGGTGCCACACACGCATACAAATTCGGTTCCGCATACACATCCAAATTCAGTTTCACAAAATTATGGCACTTGACATTTGTGTTCACAATCAATCTATCACATGTTGGCACTGAATTGTTCTGGCACACAACACAACAAAAGTGGGTTTGTTTAGGTACTTCTCAGGCCTTGAATCGGCGAACACGCCAAAACAACCCGATTGTTGACGATTTTAATGAAGGCACAGGACCATCATTTCAGGAGCTCCTCCTCTCCTAGTGAAAAGAATTCCGATTCTAAATGATCCGTTACAATATTATACAACCGCAAAAGCAAAGGCCATTGATTTTTACGGGTCTTTGCTTGATGCACAGCCAGACACCTGTTTTCCCACAACACGAACATACCAGCGGTCAGAACTAGACGTGCTAGCGCGCCGTTTGGACATCTTTTTCTTTTGAGAAATCTGTCTACACCCAAAGGGTGGTACGCCCTGTCCACGAGAAACCAAAAGGTCTTGGCCACGCGACAGGCTAACAGAGCGTGTTTGTTGTCCTCGAACATGCCGCAATGCACGCACTGCTCCGACCGAACGTAGTGCCAATAATACAGTCCATACGCCGTGGGCAGGACGGACCACCCATAACGCCACACCACATCCTGAATGCTGCCCGGCAGCCAACTGGGTGTCAGCAACACCCACAGAAAACCTGGGTTTTTGACCTCGCAGCCCGAGTTTACAAGCAGCTCTTGAGTGAGCTCCGTGTTACGCACCTCCAAGATGGGGGTGTCAAGATTTAATGCGGCTATACGCTTGTAAATTCCTACGACATGCCTATAGAAAGGCGTCGGGTTGATTGCCTTAGGCCCCGCGGGTTGCGTCTGTAGGAACAAACGACCCTTACTCTCAAGAAATATGTTGCCAGTTTCCTGGCGGGGTGTTCCTCCTGAAGTTGCGGGACCTTAAGGGTCGTCTTCAAAGCATACGTGTCCGCGAGGGCGACCACCGAAGGGATGTTCCATCCGCCCTTCTCGCGAGGCAACCCCAACTGCTCGTATTTAACGAGGGCCGTTTTGGCATTCCAGAAAAACCTAATTATTTGGGACTTGACCTTACTCGCGATACTGTACGGGATGACTGCAGAGTTTGTCAAAAACCACAGGCGCCCAGTAAAAACGCCCATGAGTAGATATCGACGTACGTAGTACGGAAAGTTAAATTCAAGTGCCCTGGTTATCTCCTGTTTAAGTGTCTTCACCTCCTCCTCCCAACTTCGGTTGGTTACGCCAGTGGCCCTGGAATTTACTCCTAGGATAGTTACATTGTCTACGACAGAGATGCCGTGTAGACACGTTACCGGGGATGCATGAAGACATAAAGACTTGCATTTATGCAAGTTAAGTTTTGCGCCGGATAGCTCTGCATAGGTTGTGAAAAGTTGAAGGACGGCGACGAGGCTGTCTTCGTCCCTGGGATATATGTTGATGTCGTCTGCATAGGCAGCTACCTTAAGTGAACCGCTACCTGGGTTCTGCAACCCTAGGACACTCGGGTGTCTTTCTACCTGGACAAGGAACGGTTCAACTGTCAGCGCGAACAACAGGGGGAAAGGGGGCAGCCCTGTCGTACGCCACGAGTTACCGGAAAGGAAGCAACTGTTTCATTATTTATGGTTAAGTCACTATGAATATCATTATACAGTTCCATGATGAGGTACACGAACTGTCTAGGAAAACCGAATGCCAACAGAGTGGCAAAAATGTATTTATGTTCTACCCTATCAAATCCCTGTGCCTGGTCAAGGGATGTAAGCCACCCCTTCGTTGTCGCTGTCTCGTGTAGTCTATTAAATCTCTGTTCAGCATGTTCAGGGTTTGGACATTACGTCCCACAACAGAGCAGGACTGCCAGGACTTCATGAGGGACGGCATGACTCCCTGTAGGCGCAGGGTTAAGACAGTGGTTAACATTTTATTATCGGTGCCTAACAATGTGATTGGACGCCAATTGCGTGGGTCCTTTAAGTTTTCTTGTGTTTTTTGAAGCAGAATAATTCTGCCATTCTTAAACGATAGGGGCAGCGTGTGCCTGCTCGTGAAAACATTCGAAACCTCAAACAAGGCGGGTCCTATTACGTCCCAAAATGCATTATAAAATTCAATCGTTAAACCGACACTTCCGGGCGCCGACCCGCGGTGGAGGCGGCGCATTGCCAATGTAAGTTCCTCTAGGTGAAAGACGAGCATGTCCAAAGGGATTAACGGTCCCAAATCCGGCGAAGATGTGCTACTGAACGCTTATCAACTGTTTACAATCGTCATATGTTTTCCAGTTATTATGGCGACATTTTACTGTTTCACTTGTTTCAAATTATGAAACGCTAAAAAATACTGCTATGGAAGAACAGGTCTTCAGCCATCCTGTAGGTCTGTTAATGTAGTATGTTAATCACACATGACTGGGACTTGAGAAATCTTAAAACTTGAATTTCAAATTACGCTTTCGTACACGAGAGAAGCTTCTTTTATACAGCTATCTGAGAGAGAGAAAAGACTTTATTTGAACAGATGGGCCGGCAATTTGGTCTCGGCGGCTTTAGGTGGCGGCTCGTAGTCCCTGGCATCGGGCGGCATCCCCGGCCAGCTGGACGGCCCAGAGTTGGTGATTCAGCTCGGGGCTTTGGAGGGCCGCCTCCCAGCGACGCTGACGAAGGAGGTCCCCCGCGGCTCCCGCAGCCGGGGCAGCGGCAGGAACGAGTGAGCTCGAGGCTCTCTGTGATTCGGTATTGACGGCCGCTACAGGCGCATCGTCACGATTGGTGGCATTTTCACGGCTGTCGTCGCCGGCACATTCCCAGAGCATGTGGCACAGCGTTGCTCTGTGCCCGCACGCTTTACACATATCAGTGGGGTATAGGTTCGGGTATAAGTGGCATAGAACGGTCGGGCTAGGGTAGGAGTGGGTTTGCAGTAAGCGAATGGTTACGGCATCGCGCCTGTTTAATTTCTCGTACGGTGGCGGAAACCTACGCCTTTTGAGCCTATATAGTGTTCTGTTATGTCACGGAAAGTTGTAAAACGATTACTCCATGACCATATTGAATATTGTTGCGGCGTGCCTATCAAAGTGTCTTGATCCAGCCGATGCATCGCCCCGCTCTCGGAGTCGGAGGCGGCGGCCATGTAGTGGGCCACGGCTCGGCGAGAGAGACCTCGAGCAGCGGCATGGGCCACCTCGTTCCCCGCGAGCGGAATGCTGGTGTGTGCCGGGGTTCATAGAAAAAAAAACGTTGAAGTTTGAGGCTCTGAGGGCGACGTCGAGTCGCCATTTACGCACATTTAAAAGATGCGCGCCGCTTCCCGCGAGACACGGCAGCGCGCGAAACTGCGGACGGCCGCCTGCGAGTCGCTGATCACAATCTCTGCATGCGACCAGCGCTAAGGCTATCGCGGCTTCTTTGGCCTCTATGTGTCCCGTCGTCACCGTGGCGCTCGTGAGGCATTTGCCCTGATAGTCAACGACCACAATTGCGTGAGCTCTTCTCCCTTCTCTATATCTCGCGGCATCTACCACGTCCATACTGTTACCAAACTTCTTTTGAAGCTGTCTAGCATGGTCGTTACGCTGTCCGATGTGGTGCGTCGGGTGCATAGCCCTAGAAATTGGCGGAATGATCAAATGGTCGTGGACTGAAACAGGGACCTCCACCTTTTCTCTTTGCTGAGCGTAATATCTGATGCCCTGCGACTCAAGGATGTGTCAACCCGTCTTTGATTTGGTTAAGTGTTCGTATTGCGCAACATCATGAGCATCAATTAACTCGTCGAGTGAGTTGTGAAGTCTTAGCTCTAAAAATATGTCGATGCTCGCGTTGATCGGGAGGCCCATAGCTCTCTTAAAAGCCTTTCGTATCATGCAGTTGATTTTTTTTTCTGAGCCTATCCACTTGAGGTAAGGGGTAACGTATGTTATTCGGCTTATCACATAGGCCTGCACGAAGATCGCGCAGTGTTCGCGCAGACCTTTAAATCTATTCGTGATAGGACGCAAATGTCTGATCACGTCGTCCACTGAACGACGGAGTCGGCGCACAGTCTCACCATTATGGCCATTTGCCTGTATGTGTAAACCCAGAATTCCAACTCTGTGTACGTGTGGTATGGGAGCACCGTCTGCCAACAGAATGCGTATTTTTAAGGATTCCCTTTCCTCGCCACTGGGGGTTTGGCAGCCTCTACTTTTGGGATTGCAGAATAAAAGTTCGGACTTGGTTGATAAGCACTCGAGGCCCGTTCCTTGCAAGTAGTCCTCAACTTTGTCCCGCCTGTAGCATTCTCTTGACGTGTTCGTCACAACCTCTTCCGGGAACCCAGAGGGTGATGTCGTCCGCGTATATACTGGAGTACAATTCAGACATTTCCAATAATTTCTCTTGTAGCCACAATAGCACTAAAGAAAAAGTAATGCTGATATTACGGAGTATTGCGGGTTGTCCGTCGAAACCATCTTAAAATCTTGTGACTTTTGGTCGGCGACGACGACAGTTGTGCGCCTACATGCAAGAAAATCACGTATGTGTTTGTACATTTTTAGACCTAGACCTAATGCTTCAACTTGTTTTAGTATCGATTGGTGTTTGACGGTATCAAAGGTCTTTTTAATATCTAGGCCAAGAATCGTCTTAGTGGAGCTGGTAGTGTCATCAACAATGTGGTGCTTTAGCTGAAGTAGTGGATCCTGTGTGGAGAGATTGCGGCGGAATCCCAGCATGGTTTGCGGGAATGCGTCACGGTCTTCGAGAAATTCGGTTACTCTAATGAGAACTGCGTGCTCCATGACTTTTCCTGCGCAGGACGTAAGTTAAATTGGCCTGAGATTATCGAGCGCAATTCGCTTGCCTGGTTGAGGTATCATGACAACTCGAGCTCTTTTCCACGCATCAGAAAGGGAGCCGTCTCTCCAGAACTCGTTGATGTAAACTACCAATCGAGAGATTGAATCATTGTCTCAATTTCGGAGAGCCTTGTTGGTAACCCTGTCTGGCCCTGGTGCAGAACGGGAGTTAAGTTTGAAAAGAACTGCCCGAATTTCTGCCTCGCTAAAGTCTGCGTTCAATTTATCATTAGCGACACTATCGTAATCGAGGTGTTGGGCGCTGTCTCCCGTCTTAAAATAGCGGTCTCGTATTGCGGCGAGGATATTCGCACCTTCGTAATCTTTCACAAGTCTCCGAGTTTTACGACCTTGGGCGGTCCAAGTCTCCACCGGATGCAACAGATGCCGAAAGAGACGCCAAGCACCCTCCCCACGCACCTACCTCTCGAAGCTATTACACATGTCTTCCCACTGGGCCATAGATACCTTAAACGCGTGTTCCTCGATTAATCTGTCTAACTGTGCCATGCGTTTTCGCAATTCCCGGTTGTGTCGTTGGCGTTTCCACCTTTTAAGTAGGGCTTGCTTTGCTTCCCACATATGTAGCATCCGGCTGTCGATTACTTCAAGCTTCGCTTCGGGTGGAATTCTCCACGTTGCCGCATCTACGTCCATATTGAGCGTCACAGTCCATTCGTCTATATTTGTGATCAGCCCGTCGCACGCCCTCCTTGTTCTCGTTTCTTCCAGAACTCGTCCCATTTTACTAGTGTGAAATTGCGGCCGTTGCCTTTTCAGCATTTCCACGAACACTCGGGCCCGTGTCAATTATAATCTTTATAATCGAGTGGTGACTCCCCAAGTCCTCTTGCACGTTTTGCCAAAACACTGCGGTACATTCGATGCGAACGCAAGGTTTCGCAGCGTGTCTGCACTCACGCTATTATTTCCCGTGTGGTATATCGGCGGTATTCGCGGTGAGTTCAAGCTGTAGACTTCCGAGTCTTTCCAAAAGTGTTTGCCTTTAGGAGTCTGCCTCTTCCCTAGAAGCACTCTCATCGTTCGTGTCCATCTCCGCCGCCTCGGGTCGAATAGATGTCGACGACCGTAGCAGCGAAAGTGCCAGTGGCGTCACCTGTTTCTGCGAAGCTTGTGATTGTGCATCCTCGCTTTTCTACATGCATGAAATTTTCCGCTCTGAGGATAGCGTTTTCGCGTTTGAGCTCAGAAATTGTCGATTGTAACGGTCATAGGCGTTGTTCTAGCGCTCGCTCTATTGCTTTCACGAGGTCGCTCCCACCAGCACCACCGACGGTGGGAACAAGAGAACGATCCGCGGAAGTGACGCCACCGGCGCGAAAAGCGGCGACATCTGCCCATCTCACCTGTTGCCCAGTGTTCATATAACCTTGTTGCGGCTGCCGTCGCGTTTGGTGCTGCTGACTTTGTGTGCCTTGGTTAAAAGCTGCGCTGCCTGGATCGGCATCAACACGCATCTCCGACGTGTTCTTCGGCGTCGGTGTGCGGCTGCGAGAGCAGGACCGACGTTTCCCCCTGCCGCCTGTCGCGTCTCGGCTAGTCGAACATCTTGTTGGGCCGGCGTTGGACGAATTATTGTCCGACGACGGATAATGACCGTAGTGAACTGTATTACCTCCTGTGCCAATGCTCTTGTTGTATCTGCTGCAGTACACCTCCACTGCTTCCTCTTCTTCTCGTCGTCTTCACTCTAGTTGGCGATTATAGACTGTGTACGGAGTCTTGTATCTCGCCTGGTGCTGCGGTCTCCTGTGAGGTGAGCTTTGCCACACAGTGGACACTGTGGCTCACATCGATGGTCAGACGGCGGGTTGTTGCTTCAACAGCCCCAGTATATCTTGTCCTGCAGGTTGGGGCACACGTCAGAGCGATGTCCCAGCCTGCCACACTCATAGCACACGTCGATGTGCTTCCTGTACAGGGAGCATCAGACAAGCATAGGTCCGTAGTACATGTGTCTGGGTGCGTGGTAGCCGTCAAACATTATGATTATCTTGTCAGAGGTACCCGTGCGCTTAGCGTGCAGCACTCCGGGGTTGCGCTGCGTCACTAAGTTATTAACAATGTCCTCCGGGCTCTCATCCTTAGAAATGTCCCTAATGATGCCTTTCAAGTGTTTTCCGGGGCGGCTTGATAAGCATTAGCAGCGAACTCTTTGCCACCGATGCAAAACTTGCTGATCACTCCGTGGCGTGCGGCTCTGTATGCTGACGTTGTGCTGAGTACAACGACGTTTTTGCATCACATTGAGGCAGATACTATCTTCTCCAGCTGCTTCTCTGCCAATACCAGCCGCGTTACATAGGCAGAAAGAAAGGCGATCCATTCCATATTCGGCCCCGTCGAAGCCATCTATAGGGCGTACGATGATCTTGAAATAATCGGGTGGCAGTTCTGGCATTCCACTTGCCTTATCGAGGTGCTGAAATGGACGGGGACACTTTTTCTTGTATTACGCAGCCGTGGCCACGGATGGTGCTATCCGCGTAGTCAATGCGGCAGCCGTCACTTGCTGCGTCTTCACCTGCTGTTTTAGCGCCAACTTGGATGCGCCATCGGCCTGTTTTGTTCTCCGAACGCTGCACCATTCTGCTCCCTCACCGAAATCTTCTGGCCTAATCTCTTCGTTATCTATCACTACGACATCCATTTATCTCTTGGAAATGCCTGGTGCGCTTTAGTCGGAGATCGAGAGGTCCGAGAAGGTGCGGCGACACGTATGGCTGGCGGGCCCCACCACCGCAGCGGCCGGGCTATGGGTACAGTGCGTAGACACGCTGGACTTGGTTTTCTGCCAGCGATTAGGAGGAAAAAGCTCCGATAAGCGGCCAAAAAGTGGTCCCACCTGGCTGAGCTTGGTGACAGAGAAGTCCTTGAAACTTCCGCTGAACGGTGGAGAGAATGGTTTACACGTTGAGTTTGACAAACCACCAAAAACATAGGAACGTTACGGAACCGACGCGAAGCACGTCTGCACTCCATTGGCCCCCTAGCGGTGTCTTCCTAGAGCTATCTGATCGTCCTCATTTTTTATCCATGTATTATATCTGGAACACAAAGACATTCGGCAGATTCATGTACCTAGGAGTCAACTTTATGTGAAGCACGCAGAGGGAAGGAGACTGTGCGCATTTTTTTTATGAGCGACACGTCATGAAACGACGCCCAATACAAGTACAGATGTTGCACGCAGAGACATATGTGAATAGTTGCTGATGTTTATATAACGAGTTGTCCGCTTGCACAGCGATGTCTGCTGGAAATAAGTTTTAGCAATACCAAAAGCTGATATGAAGCATTTGCGCTCGTGAAGATCCCTTCACACTGCTACCTGAATCAATTTCAGCGCATAGCACTTCACCACAATATAGCTTAACCCGACGTGACAGCTGTATGGAAGGAGTACATATGTAATGTTTATACAATTGGGTA
>NW_023609155.1:0-16363 GCF_013339725.1 Rhipicephalus microplus
ACGGACGTGCCAAGATGCATATTTGGCCTGTGCAGTCGCAAATGCTTATATTTGTTTGATGCAAAAGTGGCCTGTGCATGCGTTAATTTCGTATCATGTAATGCTTTTCTGCTCACGGTGGCTTTACCGCAGTGCTTTCGCGATGCAGTGAAGCCTAATCATGTTTTGGTAATTGTCTTTTTGTCTCCATGAAACGGACATGCCAAGATGCATATTGGGCCCGAGCAGTCGCAAACGCTTATATTTGTTTGATGCACAAGTGGCTTGTGCATGCGTTCATTTCGTATCATGTAATGCTCTTCTGTTCACGCTGGCTTTACCGCAGTGCTTTTTCGATCCAGTGAAGCTTAATAATTTTTGGTAATTGTCTTTTTGTCTCCCTAAAACGGATGTGCCAAGATGCATATTTGGCCTGAGCAGTCGCAAATACTTATATTTGTTTGATGCACATGTGGCCTGTTCTTGCGTTCATTTCGTATCATGTAATGCTTTTCTGCTCACGCTGGCTTTACCGCAGTGAATTTCGCGATGCAGTGAAGCTTAGGCATCTTTCCGTAATTGTCTTATTGTCTCCCTGAAACGGACGTGCTAAGATGCATATTTGGCCTGAGCAGTCGCAAATGCCTATATTTTTTTATGCACAAGTGGCCTGTGCTTGCGTTCATTTCGTATCATGTATTGCTCTTCTGCTCATGTTGGCTTTACCACAGTGCTTTTGTGATGCAGTGAAGCTTAATCGTCTTTTGGTAATTGTCTTTTTGTCTCTCTGAAACGGACGTGCCAAGATGCATATTTGGCCTGAGCTGTCGCAAATGCTTATATTTGTTTGATGCACAGGTGGCCTGTGCATGCGTTTATTTCGTATCATGTAATGCTCTACTGTTCACGCTGGCTTTACCGCAGTGCTTTTTCGATCCTGTGAAGCTTAATAATTTTTTGGTAATTGTCTTTTTGTCTCCCTAAAACGGACGTGCGAAGATGCATATTTGGCCTGAGCAGTCGCAAATACTTATATTTGTTTGATGCACTAGTGGCCTGTGCATGCGTTCATTTCGTATCTTGTAATGCTCTTCTGCTCACGCTGGCTTTACCGTAGTGCTTTTGCAATGCAGTGAAGCTTGATCATATTTAAGTATTTGTCCTTTTGTTTGCCAGAAACGAACGTGCCAAGATGCATATTTGGCCTGTGCAGTCGCAAATGCTTATATTTGTTTGATGCACATGTGGCCTTTCTTGATCTCATTTCGTATCATGTAATGCTTTTCTGCTCACGCTGGCTTTACCGCAGTGAATTTCGCGATACAGTGAAGCTTAGTCATCTTTCGGTAACTGTCTTTTTGTCTCCCTGAAACGGACGTGCCAAGATGTATATTTGGCCTTAGCAGTCGCAAATGCTTATATTTGTTTGATGCACAAGTGGCCTGTGTATGCGTTCATTTCGTATCATGTAATGCTCTTCTGCTCACGCTGGCTTTACCGCAGTGCTTTCGCGATGCAGTGAAGCTTGAATAAATTTAAGTATTTGTCTTTTTGTTTGCCTGAAACGGACGTGCCAAAATGCGTATTTGGCTCGAGCAGTCGCAAATGCTTATATTTGTTTGATGCACAAGTGGCTTGTGCATGCGTTCATTTCGTATCATGTAATGCTCTTCTGCTCATGCTGGCTTTACCGCAGTGCTGTTTCGATGCAGTGAAGCTTGAGATATTTTAGTATTTGTCCTTTTGTTTGCCTGAAAAGGACGTGCCAAGATGCATATTTGGCCTGAGCAGTCGCGAATGCTTATATTTGTTTGATGCAAAAGTGGCCTGTGCATGCGTTAATTTCGTATCATGGTATATGCTTTTCTGCTCACGGTTGGCTTACGCAGTGCTTTTCGCGATGCAGTGAAGCTAATATGTTTTGGTAATTGTCTTTTTGTTTGTCTGAGACGAACATGCCAAGATGCATATTTGGCCTGAGCAGTCGCAAAGGTTTATATTTGTTTGATGCACAAGTGGCCTGTGTATGCGTTCATTTCGTATCATCGAATGCTCTTCTGCTCATGCTGGTTTTACCGCAGTGCTTTGGCGATGCAGTGAAGCTTAGTCATCTTTCGGTAATTGTCTTTTTGTCACTCTGAAACGGACGTGCCAAGATGCATATTTGGCCTGAGCAGTCGCAAATGCTTATATTTGTTTGATGCACAAGTGGCCTGTGCATGCGTTCGTTTCGTATCATGTAATGCTCTTCTGCTCACGCTGGCTTTAGCGCAGTGCTTTTGCGATGCAGTGAAGCTTAATCATCTTTTGGTATGTGTCTTTTTATCTCCCTGAAATAGGACGTGCCAAGATGCATATTGGCCTGAGCAGTCGCTAATACTTATATTTTTTTGATGCACAAGTGGCGTGGGCTTGCGTTCATTTCGTATGATGTAATGCTCTTTGCTCACGCTGGCTTTACCGCAGTGCTTTTTGATGCAGTGAAGCTTAATATATAGAAGTATTTGTCCTTTGTTTGCCAGAAAGGGACGTGCCAAGATGCATATTGGCCTGTGCAGTCGCAAATGCTTTATTTGTTTGATGCACAAGTGGCCTGTTCTTGCGTTCATTTCGTATCATGTAATGCTTTTCCGCTCACGCTGGCTTTACCGCTGTGAATTTCGCAATGCAGTGAAGCTTAGTCATCTTTCGGTAATTGTCTTTTTGTCTCTCTGAAACGGACGTGCCAAGATGCATATTTGGCCTGAGCAGTCGCAAATGCTTATATTTGTTTGATGCACAAGTGGCCTGTGCATGCGTTCGTTTCGTATCATGTAATGCTCTTCTGCTCCACGCTGGCTTAGCGCAGTGCTTTTGCGATGCAGTGAAGCCTAATCATCTTTTGGTATTTGTCTTTTTATCTCCCTGAAATGGACGTGCCAAGATGCATATTGGGCCTGAGCAGTCGCAAATGCTTATATTTGTTTGATGCACAAGTGGCCTGTGGCATGCGTTCGTTTCGTATATGTAATGCTCTTGTGCTCAAGCTGGCTTTAGCCGCAGTGCTTTTGTGATGCAGTGAAGCTTAATCATCTTTTGGTATGTGTCTTTTTCTCTCCCTGAAATGGACGTGCCAAGATGCATAATTTGGCTGTGCAGTCGCTAATACGTATATTTTGTTTTGATGCACAAGTGGCCTGGGCAGCGTTCATTTCGTATCAGTATGGCTCTTCTGCTCACTTCTGGCTTTACCGCAGTGCTTTTTCTCGATGCAGTGAAGCTTGATCAATATTTTTAGTATGTTGTCCTTTTGTTTGCCTGAAACGGACGTGCCAGATGCATATTTAGCCTGAGCAGTCGCAATGCTTATAATTGTTCATGCACAAGTGGCCTGTGCATACGTTCAATTCGTATCATGTAATGCTCTTCTGCTCACGCTGGCATTACCGCAGTGCTTTTGCGATGCAGTGAAGCCTAATCATGTTTTGGTAATTCTCTTTTTGTCTCCATGAAACGGACATGCCAAGATGCATATTGGGCCCGAGCAGTCGCAAACGCTTATATTTGTTTGATGCACAAGTGGCTTGTGCATGCGTTCATTTCGTATCATGTAATGCTCTTCTGTTCACGCTGGCTTTACCGCAGTGCTTTTTCGATCCTGTGAAGCTTAATAATTTTTTGGTAATTGTCTTTTTGTCTCCCTAAAACGGACGTGCGAAGATGCATATTTGGCCTGAGCAGTCGCAAATACTTATATTTGTTTGATGCACAAGTGGCGTGGGCATGCGTTCATTTCGTATGAAGTAATGCTATTGTGCTCACGCTGGCTTTACCGCAGTGCTTTCGCGATGCAGTGAAGCTTGATCATATTTTAGTATTTGTCCTTTTGTTTGCCTGAAACGGACGTGCCAAGATGCATATTTAGCCTGAGCAGTCGCAAATGCTTATAATTGTTTCATGCACAAGTGCTTTCGCGATGCAGTGAAGCTGAATAATTTTTTGGTATTTATCTTTTTGTCTCCATGAAACGGACGTGCCAAGATGCATATTTGGCCTGAGCAGTCGCAAATGTTTATATTTGTTTGATGCACAAGTGGCCTGTGCATGCGTTCATTTTGTATCATGTAATGCTCTTCTGCTCACGCTGGCATTACCGCAGTGCTTTTGCGATGCAGTGAAGCTTGATCAAATTTAAGTATTTGTCCTTTTGTTTGCCTGAAATGGACGTGCCAAGATGCATATTTGGCTTGAGCAGCCGCAAATGCCTATCTTTGTTAGATGCGCAAGTGGCCTGGGCTTGCGTTCATTTCGTATCATCTAATGCTCTTCTGCTCACGCTGGCTGGCTTTACCGCAGTGCTTTTTCGATGCAGTGAAGCTTGATCATATTTTAGTATTTGTCTTTTCGTTTGTCTGAGACGAACATGCCAATATGCATATTTGGCCTGAGCAGTCGCAAAGGTTTATATTTGTTTGATGCACAAGTGGCCTGTGCATGCGTTCGTTTCGTATCATGTAATGCTCTTCTGCTCACGCTGGCTTTAGCGCAGTGCTTTTGCGATGCAGTGAAGCTTAATCATCTTTTGGTATGTGTCTTTTTATCTCCCTGAAATGGACGTGCCAAGATGCATATTGGCCTGAGCAGTCGCTAATACTTATATTTTTTTGATGCACAAGTGGCGTGGGCTTGCGTTCATTTCGTATGATGTAATGCTCTTGTGCTCAAGCTGGCTTTACCGCAGTGCTTTTGTGATGCAGTGAAGCTTAATCTTATATAAGTATTTGTCCTTTTGTTTGCCAGAAAGGGACGTGCCAAGATGCATATTTGGCCTGTGCAGTCGCAAATGCTTATATTTGTTTGATGCACAAGTGGCCTGTTCTTGCGTTCATTTCGTATCATGTAATGCTTTTCCGCTCACGCTGGCTTTACCGCTGTGAATTTCATTTCGCAATGCAGTGAAGCTTAGTCATCTTTCGGTAATTGTCTTTTTGTCTCTCTGAAACGGACGTGCCAAGATGCATATTTGGCCTGAGCAGTCGCAAATGCTTATATTTGTTTGATGCACAAGTGGCCTGTGCATGCGTTCGTTTCGTATCATGTAATGCTCTTCTGCTCACGCTGGCTTTAGCGCAGTGCTTTTGCGATGCAGTGAAGCTTAATCATCTTTTGGTATGTGTCTTTTTATCTCCCTGAAATGGACGTGCCAAGATGCATATTGGCCTGAGCAGTCGCTAATACTTATATTTTTTGATGCACAAGTGGCGTGGGCTTGCGTTCATTTCGTATGATGTAATGCTCTTGTGCTCAAGCTGGCTTTACCGCAGTGCTTTTGTGATGCAGTGAAGCTTAATCATATATAAGTATTTGTCCTTTTGTTTGCCAGAAAGGGACGTGCCAAGATGCATATTTGGCCTGTGCAGTCGCAAATGCTTATATTTGTTTGATGCACAAGTGGCCTGTTCTTGCGTTCATTTCGTATCATGTATGCTCTTCTGCTCACGCTGGCTTTACCGCAGTGCTTTTCGCGATGCAGTGAAGCTTGAATCATCTTTTGGTAATTGTCTTTTTGTCTCTCTGAAACGGACGTGCCAAGATGCATATTTGGCCTGAGCAGTCGCAAATGCTTATATTTGTTTGATGCACAAGTGGCCTGTGCATGCGTTCATTTCGTATCATGTAATGCTCTTCTGCTTCACGCTGGCTTTACCGCAGTGCTTTTCGATGCAGTGAAGCTTAGATCATATTTGGTAATTTGTCCTTTTTGTCTCCCTAAACGGACGTGCCAAGATGCATATTGGCCTGAGCAGCCGCAAATACTTATATTTGTTTGATGCACTAGTGGCCTGTGCATGCGTTCATTTCGTATCATGTAATGCTCTTCTGCTCACGCTGGCTTTACCGCTAGTGCTTTTGCGAATGCAGTGAAGCTTGATCATATTTTAGTATTTGTCCTTTTGTTTGCCTGAAACGGACGTGCCAAGATGCATATTTGGCATGTGAGCAGTCGCAAATGCTATATTGTTTGATGCACAGTGGCCTTGTGCATGCGTTCATTTCGTATCATGTAATGCTCTTCTGCTTCACGCTGGCTTTACCACAGTGCTTTTGCGATCCAGTCAAGCGTAATCATCTTTTGGTAATTGTCTTTTTGTCTCCCTGAAACGGACGTGCCAAGATGCTTATTTGGCCTGAGCAGTCGCAACTGCTTATATTTGTTTGATGCACAAGTGGCCTGGGCATGCGTGCATTTCGTATCATGTAGGCTCTTCTGTCATGCTGGCTTTACCGCAGTGCTTTTCGATGCAGTGAAGCTTAATCATCTTTTGGTAATTGTCTTTTGTCTCCCTGAAACGACGTGCCAAGATGCATATTTGGCCTTGAGCAGTCGCCAATGCTTATATTGTTTAATGCACAAGTGGACTGTGCATGCGTTCATTTCGTATCATGTAATGCTTCTCTGCTTCACTGCTGCCTTTTACCGCAGTGCTTTCGCGATGCAGTGAAGCATAATCACCTTTTGGTAATTGTCTTTTTGTCTCCCTGAAACGGACGTGCCAAGATGCATATTTGACCTGAGCATTCGCAAATGGTTATATTTGTTTGATGCACAAGTGGCTTGTGCATGCGTTCATTTCGTATCATGAAATGCTCTTCTGCTTTTGCTGGTTTTACCGCAGTGCTTTGCGATGCAGTGGAGCTAAATGAGCTTTTGGTAATTGTCATTTTGTCTCCCTGAAACTAACGTGCCAAGTTGCATATTTGGCCTGAGCAGTCGCAAATGCTTATATTTGTTTGATGCACAATTGGCCTGTGCATGCGTTTCTTTCGTATCATGTAATGCTCTTCTGTTCACGCTGGCTTTACCACAGTGCTTTTTCGATCCAGTGAAGCTTAATAATTTTTTGGTAATTGTCTTACTGTCTCCCTAACTTGGACGTGCCAAGATGCATATATGGCCTGAGCAGTCGCAAGTGCCTATATTTCTTTGATGCACAAGTGACCTGTGCATGCGTTCATTTCGTATCATGTAATGCTCTTCTGCTCACGCTGGTTTTACCGCAGTGCTTTGGCGATGCAGTGAAGCTTAATCATCTTTTAGTAATTTTCTTTTTATCTTCCTGAAACGGACGTGCCAAGATGCATATTTGGCCTGAGCAGTCGCAAATGCTTATATTTGTTTGATGCACAAGTGGCCTGGGCACGCGTTCATTTTGTATCATGTAGTGCTCTTCTGCTCATGCTGGCTTTACCGCAGTGCTTTTTTGATGCAGTGAAGCTTGATCATATTTTAGTATTTGTCCTTTTGTTTGCCTGAAACGGACGTGCCAAGATGCATATTTGGCCTGAGCAGTCGCAAATGCTTACATTTGTTTGATGCACAAGTGGCCTGGGCAAGCGTGCATTTTGTATCATGTGGTGCTCTTCTGCTCATGCTGGCTTTACCGCAGTGCTTTTTCGATGCAGTGAAGCTTGATCATATTTTAGTATTTGTGCTATTGTTTGCCTGAAACGGACGTGCCAAGATGCGTATTTGGCTTGAGCAGTCGCAAATACTTATATTTTTTTGATGCACAAGTGGCCTGTGCATGCGTTCATTTCGTATCATGTAATGCTCTTTGTTCACGCTGCCTTTACCGCAGTGCTTTTTCGATCCAGTGAAGCTTAATCAGCTTTTGGTAATTGTAGTTTTGTCTCCCTGAAACGAACGTGCCAAGTTGCACATTTGGCCCGAGCAGTCGCAAATGCTTATATTTGTTTGATGCACAAGTGGATTGTGCATGCGTTCATTTCGTACCATGTAATGCTCTTCTGTTCACGCTGGCTTTATTGCAGTTATTTTTGCAATGCAGTGAAGCTTAATCATCTTTCGGTAATTGTCTTTTTGTCTCCCTGAAACGGATGTGCCAAAATGCATATTTGGCTTGAGAAGTCGCAAATGCTTATATTTGTTTGATGCACAAGTGGCCTGTGCATGCATTCATTTCGTATCATGTAATGCTCTTCTGCGCATGCTGGTTTTACCCCAGTGCTTTGGCTATGCAGTGAAGCTAAATCAGCTTTTGGTAATTGTCGTTTTGTCTCCCTGAAACGAACGTGCTAAGTTACATATTTGGCCGAAGCAGTCGCGAATGCTTATATTTGTTTGATGCACAAGTGGCCTGTGCATGCGTTCATTTCGTATCATGTAACGCTGTTCTGTTCACGCTGGCTTTACCGCAGTGCTTTTTCGATCCAGTGAAGCTTAATAGTTTTTTGGTAATTGTCTTATTGTCTCCCTAAAACGGACGTGCCAAGATGCATATTTGGCCTGTGCAGTCGCAAATGCTCATATTTGTTTGATGCACAAGTGGCCTGTGCATGCGTTCATTTCGTATCATGTAATGCTCTTCTGCCCACGCTGGCCTTACCGCAGTGCTTTCGCGATGGAGGTTCATTTGTATCATGTAATGCTCTTCTGCCCACGCTGGCCTTACCGCAGTGCTTTCGCGATGGAGTGAAGCATAATCATCTTTTGGTAATTGTCTTTTTGTCTGCCTGAAACGGACGTGCGAAGATGCATATTTGGCCTGAGCAGTCGCAAGTGCTTATATTTGTTTGATGCACAAGTGGCCCTTGCATGCGTTCATTTCGTATCATGTAATGCTCTTCTGCTCACGCTGGCATTACCGCAGTGCTTTTGCGATGCAGTAAAGCTTCATTAAATTTAAGTATTTGTCCTTTTGTTTGCCTGAAACGGACGTGCCAAGATGCATATTTTGCCTGAGCCGTCGCAAATGCTTATCTTGTTTGATGCACAAGTGGCCTGTGCATGCGTTCATTTCGTATCATGTAATGCTCTTCTGCTCACGCTGGTTTTACCGCAGTGCTTTCGCGATGCAGTGAAGCTTATTCATCTTTTGGTAATTTTCTTTTTGTCTCCCTGAAACGGACGTGCCAAGATGCATATTTGGCCTGAGCAGTCGCAAATGCCTATATTTGTTTGATGCACAAGTGGCCTGGGCATGCGTTCATTTCGTATCATGTAGGTCTCTTCTGCTCACGCTGGCTTTATCGCAGTGCTTTTTCGATGCAGTGAAGCTTGATCATATTTTAGTATTTGTCTTTTCGTTTGTCTGAGACGGACATGCCAAGATGCATATTTGGCCTGAGCAGTCGCAAATGCTTACATTTGTTTGATGCACAAGTGGCCTGTGCATGCATTCATTTCGTATCATGTAATGCTCTTCTGTTCACGCTGGCTTTACCGCAGTGCTTTTTCGATCCAGTGAAGCTTAATAATTTTTTGGTAATTGTCTTATTGTCTCCCTAAAACGGACGTGCCAAGATGCATATTTGGCCTGTGCAGTCGCAAATGCTTATATTTGTTTGATGCACAAGTGGATTGTGCATGCGTTTATTTCGTATCATGTAATGCTCTTCTGCTCACGCTGGCTTTACCGCAGTGCTTTTGCGATGCAGTGAAGCATGATCATATTTAGGTATTTGTCCTTTTGTTTGCCCGAAACGGACGTGCCAAGATGCATATTTGGCCTGAGCAGTCGCAAATGATTATATTTGTTTGATGCACAAGTGGCCTGGGCATGCGTTCATTTCGTATCATGTAGTGCTCTTCTGCTCATGCTGGCTTTACCGCAGTGCTTTTTCGATGCAGTGAAGCTTGATCATATTTTAGTATTTGTCCTTTTGTTTGCCTGAAACGGACGTGCCAAGATGCATATTTGGCCTGAGCAGTCGCAAATGCTTATATTTGTTTGATGCAAAAGTGGCCTGTGCATGCGTTAATTTCGTATCATGTAATGCTTTTCTGCTCACGGTGGCTTTACCGCAGTGCTTTCGCGATGCAGTGAAGCTTAATCATCTTTTGGTAATTGTCTTTTTGTCTCCATGAAACGGACGTGCCAAGATGCATATTTGGCCTGAGCAGTCGCATATGCTTATATTTGTTTGATGCACAAGTGGCCTGTGCATGCGTTCATTTCGTATCATGTAATGCTATTTGCTCAAGCTGGCTTTACCGCAGTGCTTTTGTGATGCAGTGAAGCTTGATCATATTTAAGTATTTGTCCTTTTGTTTGCCTGATGCGGACATGCCAAGATGCATATTTGGCCTGTGCAGTCGCAAATGCTTATATTTGTTCGATGCACAAGTGGCCTGGGCATGCGTTCATTTTGTATCATGTAGTGCTCTTCTGGTCATGCTGGCTTTACCGCAGTGCTTTTTCAATGCAGTAAAGCTTGATCATATTTTAGTATTTGTCCTTTTGTTTGCAAATACTTTTTTTTATGCACAAGTGGCGTGGGCATGCGTTCGATTCGTATCATGTAACGCTCTTCTGTTCACGCTGGCTTTACCGCAGTGCATTTTGATCCAGTGAAGCTTAATAATTTTTTGGTAATTGTCTCATTGTCTCCCTAAAACGGACGTGCCAAGATGCATATATGGCCTGAGCAGTCGCAAATGCTTATATTTGTTTGATGCACAAGTGGCCTGTGCATGCGTTCACTTCGTATCATGTCTTGCTATTCTGCTCACGCTGGCTTTACCGCAGTGCTTTTGCGATGCAGTGAAGCTTAATCATATTTAAGTATTTGTCCTTTTGTTTGCCTGAAACGGACGTGCCAAGATGCATATTTGGCCTGAGCAGTCGCAAATGCTTATATTTGTTTGATGCACAAGTGGCCTGTGCATGCGTTCATTTCGTATCATGTATTGCTCTTCTGCTCATGCTCGCTTTACCGCAGTGCTTTCGTGATGCAGTGAAGCTTAATCATCTTTTGGTAATTGTCTTTTTCTCTCTCTGAAACGGACGTGCCAAGATGCATATTAGGCCTGAGCAGTCGCAAATGCTTATATTTGTTTGATGCACGAGTGGCCTGTGCATGCGTTCATTTCATATTGCCACGTTCCATTTCACAAGTTTTTGTTATCGTTCCGAAAACACCACACGATTCTCGGCGCACACTGCGCCTGCAGGTTTCGAGAAGGTTCCGGACTGTAGTAGATCATTTCGATAAGATCACACCCACTGTGCGAACGGTACAGATTGTTCTGGAACCTACGCCACCGCCAGCGATAACGCTAGAACATTCGGTGGCAAGGGTATAAATGCCGACGCGCTTAGCCGCTTGTCAGTTGTTGATCGAAGGCCGACGCTGCGTTCGCCGCTATCAGTCCGAGACTGCTATCTGTGCAAGACTGCTGCTGTAATTAGGCTTTCCCTTTACCGGGCACAGGTTCGCCCAAATAAACAGTTAAATCCCAACACGAAGTTTCCTGTCTTCGGCCACGTCACGACCCCGTGACATCTGGTGGAGGTTCTGCTTCGTTCATGTACCGGACGCCCCCGTCAAGCCGTGAACCCAGCCCCCGTCGCGGAGAAGACACCGACGCCAACCAAGAGCAGCGAACGAGCCGCCGACAGCAAGGTCTCCCACCGGAGTACGGCCTTCTACAAGACAAGGCGCGGAAGACCAAGACCATGACCTCGACTGCAGCGACAATGACAACCGGAGCGTCCCAGCCCGCGATCGTCATTCATCAACCCAGGGAACCACCAACGTTCCATGGCTCATCGTTTGAAGACCCGGAAACCTGGCTAGAAACATACGACCGTGTGGCCGCCCTCAACCACTGGGACAACGAAGAAAAGCTCCGTCGTGTGTACTTCTACCTGGAAGACACCGCAAGGACTTGGCTAGAGAATCGGGAGTCCACGCTCCGAACGTGGGATGTCTTCTGCGGCGCATTTCTGCAAACGTTCGCAAGCGTCGCTCGCAAAGAGAGGGCCGCTGCTCTACTCGAGACCCGGGTTCAGCTACCAAATGAAAAGGTTGGAATTTTCACAGAGGAGATGACCCGCCTATTCCGTCACGCTGACCCAGACATGCCTGAGGAAAAGAAAGTTCGTTTCCTCATGCGAGGGGTCAAACAGGAGCTCTTCGCGGGACTAATGAGGAATCCACCGAACACCGTCCAAGAAATTGTATCCGAGGCGACCACCATCGAAAAAAACGCTGGATATGCGCACCAGACAGTATAATCGTCGCCTGACTCCAGAATGCGCTGCTGCTCAAGCCAGTGACTCCGACGACCTGCGTGAAACGATCCGACCGATCGTGCGGGAAGAGCTGCGCCAACTGTTGCCTTCGGCGCAGCCTCAAGTGGATTCGATCGCCGACATTGTGCGAGAAGAAGTTCGGCAATCGCTTCGAATTCCCGAAACACCACCGCCCGAGCCAGAAACTATGAGCTACGCCGCTGCAGTGCGCCACAACGCTCCTCCCCGTTCACGCCAAAACGCCGCCCCGTCACATTTCCGTCGCCAGACGCCACCGCCGCCACCACCCCAACCGACGTCCTCCCGTTCCCCAGCGGGCCAGCGGAGTGCACCGAGGAAAACGGACGTTTGGCGTGCACCTGACAACCGCCCACTCTGCTACCACTGCGGCGAGGCCGGACACACATACCGCCGTTGCCAGTACCGACAGATGGGACTGCGTGGCTTCGCCGTCAATGCACCGCGTCCGCAGCCAGGAGATCGGCCACGTGACATCGCCGACTACCTGGCAGGAACTCAATGGACACCACGAAGTCCTTCCCGTTCGCCATCGCCCAGCCGCCGCATGTCACCGCACCCCCGGCAGTACTCTGGCCCAACGCGGGGCCGGTCTCCTAGCCCGTATCCGGGAAACTAAGGGCAGCAACCGATGGAGGTGCGGTTGCTGTGCGACGAACTACCGAAGATCCTCCGACGACGACGCCGACGCGACGGAGCTTTTTGAACACAGCACCAACCAGGCAAAGCCCTGAAGGCAAAAGCTCACTTACCGAAGGTGGCCGGACGACGCAACATGGAAGCAGCGGAACAAGCCGACGCAGCTGTGACCCGACGCCACGCCCTAACTGTAATGCGAGACGGCGAACTAGTGACCTCGACGTTCTTATCGACAGGCCACAGTGTGACCGCTCTCGTCGATACTGGAGCCGACTATTCTGTCATCAGTGGGTCGTTCGCCGCGAAGTTAAAGAAAGTTAGGACAGCTTGGAAAGGCCCTGAAATCCGCACAGCCGGAGGTCATCTCGTAACGCCTGCAGGAATCTGCACAGCGAGAGTCACCATTAACGGCCGTATTTATCCTACGGACTTCGTAGTCCTACAGCGTTGCTCGAGAGATGTCATCCTTGGCATGGACTTCTTATGCCTCCATGGTGCTGTCATCAACCTAAAAACAAGGTTGATAACGTTATCCACAGAAGAAGCACTACCGCCGCGCACGCCGTCAGGACACCATGCCTCGAATGTGCTGGAAGAACAAGTCACCATTCCGCCTCGCCCAAGCGTCATTATTTCAGTCGGCGCTCCTAAATTACCTGACTTGGAAGGCGTCGTTGAAGGCAGTCAGCATCTGTTGGTCACCCGAAATATTTGCGTCGCAAGAGGAATTGCAGAGCTGCGGGGAGGCAAAGCAACGGTTATGCTCACGAATTTCAGCAACGAGTACAAACATGTGAACAAAGGAACAACGGTCGCATACATCGAAGAAACTGTCGAAGCCACCAGTGCTTTCGCCCTCGCCGATTCTGCGAAACCTGCTCAGAGGAACCAAACCCCTCCCATAGCTTTCGACGTCAATCCCAGACTACCGAACGATAAGCAAGAACAGCTCAAGGCCCTGCTCCTGCAATACGAAGATTGCTTTTCGTCGTCATCGAAAATTCGGCAGACCCCAATCACAAAACATCGAATCATAACCGAAGGAAATGCCAGATCACTCCGTCAGAGTCCGTACAGGGTTTCGACGCGAGAACGTGAGGCAATGAAGAGACAAGTTGATGAAATGCTGCGAGATGACATTATCCAGCCGTCCAAGAGTCCGTGGGCATCCCCCATGGTGTTAGTGAAGAAAAAGGATGGGACCTTACGTTTCTGCGTCGATTATCGCCGCCTGAACAAAATCACAAGAAAGAACGTGTATCCTCTCCCACGAATAGACGACGCACTTGATCGGCTCCATAACGCCAAGTACTTCTCGTCAATGGACCTCAAGACTGGCAATTGGCAAATCGAAGTCGACGAAAGAGACCGAGAGAAGACGGCGTTTATAACACCGGACGGTCTCTTCGAGTTTAAGGTGATACCCTTCGGCCTTTGCTCAGCGCCTGCAACTTTTCAACGCGTTATGGATACAGTACTGGCAAGATTGAAGTGGCAGACTTGCCTTGTGTACTTGGACGACGTCGTCGTGTTTTCCTCGAGTTTCGACGAGCATCTTCGGCGCCTTGAAGCTGTACTTCAAGCCATCAAGACGTCCGGACTCACACTGAAGCCAGAAAAGGGCAGATTTGCGTATGAGGAGCTCTTGTTTCTGGGGCACGTTATCAGCAAGTCTGGAGTTCGTCCCGATCCACGGAAAACAGCCGCCATCGCCGACTTCCCGCCGCCCACTGACAAGAAGGCCGTGCGCCGATTTCTGGGCCTGTGTGCCTATTATAGGTGGTTCGTGAAAAACTTCGCCCGCATCGCCGATCCTCTCACTAACCTTACCAAGGCGGACTCGGAGTTCAAGTGGGAAACGCCACAGAAACACGCTTTCCAGGAGCTTAAACATCGCCTCCAGACGCCTTCGTTACTTGCCCATTTCGACGAATTCGCCGAGACAGAAATACATACTGACGCAAGCAGCGTAGGTCTTGGCGCCGTTCTTGTGCAGAGGGTTGACGGACTTGAAAGGGTTATTAGTTACGCCAGCCGATCGCTATCCAAAGCAGAAGCAAATTATTCCACAACAGAAAAGGAGTGCCTCGCCATCATCTGGGCTACGTCGAAATTTCGCCCCTACCTCTACGGCAGGCCCTTCAAAGTTGTGAGCGACCACCACGCCTTGTGTTGGCTAGCCACCTTGAAGGACCCTTCAGGTCGCCTCGCACAATGGAGCCTGAGACTCAAGAATATGACATTACTGTCATTTACAAGTCCGGCAAAAACCACTTTGACGCTGACTGTCTCTCTCGTGCGCCTGTCGACCAACCGCTACCCGACGACTCGGATGACGACTACTTCTTGGGAACGATAACTACCGACGACTTCGCTGAACGACAGCGCGCCGACCCGGAACTTAAAGCCCTAAAAGAATACCTCGAAGGCAGGACCGCCGAAGTCCCGAAGGTATTCAAGCGCGCACTTGCGTCGTTCTTTCTACGAAACGGTCTTCTACAAAAGAAAAACTTTTCACCGCTTCGAGCTAAGTACCTCCTTGTGGTGCCTTCAGCTCTGCGACCAGAACTCCTGCAGGCCCTGCACGACGATCCGACGGCAGGGCACCTCGGTGTTTCCCACACGCTCGCGAGGATACAAGAAAGGTACTACTTGCCACGTCTTACCACCGACGTCACTCGTTATGTGAGGACATGCCGGGACTGTCAGCGACGCAAGACACCGCCGACAAGGCCAGCGGGACTTCTGCAGCCAATTGATCCACCTTGCCGACCTTTCCAACAGATTGGTATGGACCTACTGGGGCCGTTCCCGACGTCGGCTTTCGGAAACAAGTGGATCGTGGTAGCTACCGACTACCTCACCCGCTACGCCAAGACAAAAGCCCTGCCAAAAGGCAGTGCATCCGAGGTAGCTAAGTTCTTCGTCGAAAATATCGTCCTACGTCACGGCGCCCCAGAGGTCCTTATCACGGACAGAGGAACGGCATTCACCGCCGACTTAACTCAAGCCATCTTGGCATACAGCCAAACAAACCACCGCCGGACGACAGCGTACCACCCACAGACCAACGGCCTCACCTAGCGGCTTAACAAGACGATCGCCGACATGCTGTCAATGTACGTCGATGTCGAACACAAGACGTGGGACGCCATTCTTCCGTATGTGACCTTCGCATACAACACGGCGGTGCAGGAGACGACGCAGATATCACCATACAAATTGGTCTACGGAAGGTGCCCGGCAACGACGCTCGATGCCATGTTACCCAACGTCACCGACGAAGAAAACCTCGATGTGAGCGAGTACCTTCAACGCACCGAAGAAGCCCGACAACTTGCGCGTCTCCGTATCAAGAATCAACAGACGACCGACAGCCACCGTTACATCCTTCGACGACGCTTCGTGGAATACCAGTCCGGTGAACGTGTTTGGGTCTGGACGCCGATACGCCGACGTGGACTAAGTGAAAAGCTTCTGCGACGGTACTTCGGACCGTACAAGGTGGTTCGACGTCTCGGCCCACTTGATTACGAGGTTGTCCCCGACGGCATCACGAACTCTCAACGACGCCGATCGCGACCTGAAGTCGTCCATGTCGCGCGCCTCAAGCCGTTTCATGCACGTTAACAAACTGAAACAGTGTTTTTTGTATTATTGTATTGTTTTTATTCATTGTACTTTCTTGC
>NW_023609156.1:0-22621 GCF_013339725.1 Rhipicephalus microplus
GCAGGTTATCCAGCAAGTCACAAGCGGCAAGCTGTTGGCCAAACCCGAGGATGTCCCGAAGAGATCTACAAGATGATGCTGACCTGCTGGAAGATGCAACCGCAGGACAGATGTCCCATCAAGGAGCTTCATTCGCAACTGGAGAACTACTGTAACGCCGAGTCGGAGTACATGCCCATCATCGAGTGATACCGGAGCTGCCCGGACTTCAGGACCGCGCCTCGCTCTGCGTGCTTCCGATCATGCTGGGGACGCACAAGATGGCCGTCGTCACGTGCATGCGTGCTCTTTCCAGCGAGCAAATAGCTGAACAGCTCACGCTACACTTTGCGCGGCCCACCCCCGTCTACCTCCCGCGTGTAAGGAGACCTTGTACCGCAGAACACGAATTAGGCACGGCGACTACATGTGGAGAGCGAAGTGACGTCTAATTCGAAACACTCGTTGGCACATGGAAGCGACTCTGAATTTGACTCAATATCTGACATTTGTGTTTCATCCAGTTTCATTGGCGGTTGCACCAATCAACGTGACTCTGTATCCTTGTACATTGATCATTCCGTTGGCTGCCATAGCTTCAAGGACCACTAGAGCCCATTTGTGCCGAGTGTAAATCGCCGATATAAGTACGACGTACATAACGTAAGCGGTCATTCGTAGTGCTGGCAACAACGGATGAGACAGCGCCCAGCAACAATGTAGGTTTTATAAGATCCTAGAAGAGGTGCACAAGATGAACCACTCTTCAAGACATGTAACCCTTGATGGCAGACCATAGTGAGAAAAAGACACCGCCAACGAGTGAAGCTAGATGCATGCATAGTAACTAACCACCTCTAACAAGCAAGATGTACTTCGTGCTGTGAAATTTCATCTATTGGGAGCGAAAAAAAATGAAGTGTAGTCGCTGAAGATAGAAAGCAAATGCTTCTCTGCTTCGGCACCTTTGCGTGTGGTGTCACAAAAGTCACGGACCAACAGGCTCGACGCCTTTTATTTTTGTGCGTGTTTTCAATACATCGGTTTGTTGTCGTACCTTAGGTGTTACGAAACGTGTCAATATCATTTCGTAGTGCATAAGTATCATGTGACGTCACTAATTTTCGAAACAGAACTAGCACGATGACGTGCGTCAAGCGGGCGCTCAACCAATGTGCCTATAAATACGGTAACAATCAATGTAGAACATCAAAGTAACTCCGGTATTGGACTAAAACCGTCAAACTTGTCAATTTAAAATTAGTGCAGAATACACGTTCCATTCTCGTTGTGTACCAGCTGCTCGGTTTCATGTAATAATGGAATCAATGGGCAACCAGCAGATCAACCAGAAATCAACACAAAGATCAATTAATGCAGATCCGACGGCTGGTAAGGGCTTAAAGCAGGGAGTTGTTTAGTTGAAAAAAAATAAACTATAAGAAGCATACTTCGCTGGACGACCTGCTTTCCTCCCGGCAATGTCGCTGCCGACTTGAAAGGTGTTTAGTTGAAATTAGTAACCGTAAACCAAAGGTTTGTTGTCAAAGCATTTTTCAAGAGGTGGATAAGCGAGCTCGTCAATGAAACCCCGTTAATAGAATTCCAAACAACGGCATGAACTGTGGAGGCGTGGAATCTTTGTCGTTACTAAAAATACGAGGTGTTCTACCATCTACTATCTTAAAACATCGTCACGCAGGCGAGTCTGGTCTCGCCAGCTAAACAATAAATATTTAGGTGCCATCACAACAAAAGAGTGAATTCTCCTCTCAGCACAGTATCTTTACACACGACTACAAAACCGAATTCCTGGCGCGAACGTCCCCGCAGTCTTTTCCAACGCAACCGAAAGAGTGAAGTCGTAGGCACGCAAGAGTTCAGTGAGCCTGCTGCAAAGTACGGTATAAATCATAAGCACAGTTCACAGGAACGCATGTACACTGCAGCATATTCGGCCCATGTACGTCATCAACCACACCGATGCCGCCATCGTTGTTCAACGAGTCCCCGATAGAGACCGCATCAAGCCTGCCGAATCCGGATGTGCTTCAGTTGGGAACTTTCATCAGTGCTTGAGCGAGTCGCAATGAAGCTGCTTAATGCACTGTGTTCTCGAATAACTCAGCTTCGTGTATAAGTGAACTACCATCCACCGTCATTCCTCGTTCCGTGATTCAATGGTGTTTGTGAGCGATGTGAGAAAGACAGGCGTTGCGCGAGCGGAAGTGTTTTCGTGTATTCGCTCACGTAGCTGCGTCCGACCAGAAATGTGCCGCGCGCATTGGGACGCCGTCGTCAAAACGTACTTTTTTATTTTTCTGGCGCGCCATATACGGCGCATACAGAACATTGCCGTGCTTTCGAGATGAAACGAGAAAGATGTGTACGTTGTTTACGCTTCTGGTGTATACACACATAAATGTACAAAATGTGCGTTTGGTGGTATACGTCTGTTTTACTATGCGCACGTCGACAAATTCATCGGCCGTGACCAGTCGGGAGTGCGCATTGCATGGTATAGGTAAGTACTCTACCATGTGTTTACTCTTGAAGTGATCACCCCCCCCCCCCCCTTTTTTTTTTGCATGAAATTGTTCTATGCCGGAGTCCACCAAAATTTCAAGAACGTATTGTCGTCAAGATAATGACCTCAAAAAAATACGTACGGTCGGAAGACAGAAAACTAGGCCACGACCTCTCGGTCGGCGTCAACAGGCTGCGCCACTGTCGCATGCTTTGTTGGCCTAAAAAAATTTGGGGACCCTTAAGCTCCGCCTTTAAGAGTTGAACGCGACATCGATATTCTCATCCTAGAGTGTACTTCAAACCCTTACCCCCGTATTCACAAATGCTCCTCGACTCAATTTTCACCCTTCACTTGACAAAGTTGAGCACTGCGCCCCTTCTCGGCTGAAAAATGACGCTGCGCTGCTCAAGAATTGCACCACATTATCACTAATATGCAGTGACTTGCTGTGCCTAGGGAGGGCGCTTCCATCGGCTTTCTCTAGTGAAGGTGAAGCGTTGAGTGAAGGGACGTTCTAGAATACGGGGGTTAGTGTATGACATTTTTTCGAACTTTCTATGCACCCACTACGTGGCCTGAATGGTGCGGTAGCGTGTGAGCCTTTTGCAGTAGGTTACTGGCTTTAAACTATTAAGCAATTATGATATTCCCTTGCTCTGACTCAGTCCGATGACAATGCACGCTAATACCACACATTATTACGGCAATATTTCATGTTTTATTGCGCAGCATGTATACAGGACGCGTGTGTTCGTAGAGCATGAAATTTACTTTCACTGCATTTGCAAGCAGAAGAAGTCATTTTGCTCTGTTTCAACAGCTTTCAACAGTACAAATTTTCTATAATTGTTTCGTGTACAATAGTGATTCCATGCGAGGTACCCAATCAGGCATATCGTCTTACATTTTTTTTGCAATTCCAGAAACGAAGTTAAGGACTCTCGAAAATATTCTAAAGCTCGTCCAGCATCGACATCGGCATGACGTATAGCCATGCACGACTCACAAATACTATGCCGAGCCAATGGCATGATAAAAGTTGTTGAAGCACCGCAATAAAGAAAAGAGAGGTGTGGCTGTGCGCAATTAATGATGATGAGTTCATGTAATAAAGAAAAAAATGAAAGGCATTGCTGTGCGGTAGAACACCTGCTTGCCACGCAAATGACCCGAGTTTGATCCCCACTCAGATCCAGAGTTTTTTATTATTGATTTTATTTGAATCTTCCGCGATTTTTCTATCACGCAAAGATAATGATTTTCGCTTACAACTAACGACGCCGGAATTTCTGCAAAACGACCTCTTCAAAGGGACACTGAAGTCATTAAATAATTTACGTCAGAGTGAAAGCTCAATGCATGACAACGTCCAAAACGACATTATCTGCAGCAGTGCCCTTATCTAGAAATTAAGGTAATTATTGCACGAGAAAAAAATTCGCCACAGTAGGAAGTTCGTAAAATTATCGTAATAAGCTCAGACTTACCACCTACAATTACTTACTAGTAATCAATCTAGCTGCACTAAATAAAAAACCCGCCGTGCATCAAGAGACGTAATAAAATGCGGCTTCTTCGTGTCTCTTTCATTCATGGATAAAGGAACCGCAGGACGTTAATATGGGGAATGGCGCTAGTGGTAGGAGGAGGAGGGAGGAATAAACTTTAATATAAGAAACCAGCAGGTTTAGGTGGCGGGGCCTAGGCTTCCCATGAGGGGACGTCAAGGGCTTGCCTCGACGCCCCCTCGCGGGCGTGCTGGGTCGTCCAGGTTTGGTCGTCAAGAGCGGGGCTCCGCAGAGCCTCATGGAGCTTCGACGAAGGGACAACCTAACCACCTACAATGATCTGGTTAAGAAATTTTACCACAGACGCCGAGCCTTTCCCCCACCTCTCCCCAAGCTCAACCGGGCACAGGCCACCGCTTTGCGTCTATTTCAAACAAAGACGTACCCCTCACCTGTCCGCATTCACCTCGTATTCCCGGACTCACCCGGCTACGCTTCCGCACATGCTGTGGGAGTGCCCGGCACAGTACAGACACACAACGTGCTAGTGGTACAAAAATTCAATTTTTGCCTGGGTAAACTTAGAGATACTGTATATGGGAGCATATACAGTAACTCTAGTTAAACTGAACAGGTCGTGTCATCTAGCGGGGCCCAGTTGAACCAAGCACGCCTGCACTCTTGAAGGCCATGGTTAAATATTGTTCAATGGCCGTTGTTGCTGCTGTGGCTCCCGCTACTTTTTTTCTTCTGCAAAAACGTTGTCTTCTGCTACTAGTGTCGGTGGCCGCACAGTAAAGCCGGGCAACGTTGTGCACTGCAACAGTGACGTCAAAGGTTTTGTTAAGGCGGGTGATTTGAAATGCGTTAACCGAATATGGGAAAATAAAACGTGATTTTATTTCAAAATAAGCACTTTCTTGGTACAAAATTAACTCTAGGAGGTTTCTGGATTCTTATTTCTACAATCAACGTCGATTTAGTAGTTGCCTTTAGTGTCCCTTTAACGCTATTGCGTTATCACGCTTTTCAAATATACCACTCTCCTCTCACAATGCTCGTGGGAGGTGTAGTAATGCATTGTGACCGTGACATCTACGGTTAGTTCCTTCAACGCGTCGTTTCAACGCTTGGCTGTGGCTCAACGGCATGTCAACCAACGCAGCTGGTTAATTGTTAACATACTGAACGTGCTTCGATGAAATGCGAGCACACTTTATAACTTCCCATGAGTTATGAATGCGATAGTATTGATGTCCATTTGGGCGCCTCAGCTAGCAAGCAGTAACAACCTGTGGCCCTAGAGTTACTGTGTATGCTTTTAGCGTACACCGGGTGTTACAGATAACTCCGCCCAACATTTTTCAAAAAGCCACGCGCTCTAAGAAAGTTTCTACCTGTTCTGTACTAGCGGTAGTCATGCAAAGATACACCTGCAAATTTTCATGACCAAGCACTAATCAATTTATTAACTTTATTTAGCCGACTTTTTTACTCCTGCTTGAAGAGGTAAAATAATGTTCGTTGTAGGTTGGGTTGGGTGTTCTGTACTAGCGGTAGTCATGCGAAGATACACCTGCAAATTTTTATGACCAAGCACTAATCAATTTATTAACTTTATTTAGCCGACTTTTTTACTCCTGCTTGAAGAGTTAAAATAATGTTCGTTGTAGGTTGGGTCTTGTAACCTCAAAAACCAGCCTTTCATTCTTTGCTCAAATCTGCCTGGGTTCTTTTTTCACAGAAAAAAACTAAAGCGCTCAAAACGCGCCAAACATAAAAAAAATGGCAGATTCCACGTACTGTGAGAATCGATGATATGCGAAGAACGATTGAGAAATGTTCATATGTCACTTTAAAATCAACACAACGTTACGAGGTGAAGGTCAATGATGCCGTACATGACTTCCATGTCATGATTATCATGTTTGGATGTGTCGTTTACTTTAGTCATTTATTCACGTCACGTGGTACCAAATTTAGTACATGTGAAGCTAGCGAAACGGCCGCGAGCACGTTATGAGCATGGTATGTTGTCATGTTTTAACATGACACGTGTGTCAGGATTATCATGTTTGCACTAGTCATATATTTTGTCATCCATTGACGTCACGTAACACAAAATTTAGCATATGTGGAGCTAGCGAAACGGCCGTGAGCACATCATGAAGGGCCCAATATACTCCAATGTAGCGTTGACGCACGCGCACGCTGGGCACAGCGACGCTACGTTAGCAAAATGCGAGCACTTTATAGTCCGAGGCCACACGCGACCAGCGTCCATCGGCGCGGCCCAACGGCATGGATGGATGGATGGAAAAACTTTATTTCGTCAGAAAGCAACTGAGGATGATTCCGTGTTAGATGGCCATCAACCCAAGGTTGGCGGCGACCTGTGTGGCCCACTCCGCGACCCTTAACTGGACGACTGGGTCTGAGCTGGTCAACACGGCCTCCCAGTGCTCAAGAGACGGATCACGCATAATATCCACCGGCGGCGGCACTATGCTACATTCCCAAAGTATGTGATCATATGTTGCCACAGCCTGACACCATTTGCATTGCGGCTTAATCTCCTCCGGGTACATTTTGTTCAACACGTAAGGGTTGGGAAAAGATCGCGTCTGCAGTTCTCTCCAGACGCATTCCTGCGCCTTAGTCAACCGCTTGTGCGGGGGCGGATAAAACCTCCGCTCTAGTTTATAATGATTCGTTATGCCATGAAAGGACACCAGCCCATCTCTCGCGGGCCTCCCCGTAACTGGCGGCTCACCTACCCGGCTGACGAAACCTCGAGCATTCAGGTGAGCCGCCTCGTTCCCAGGGTTCCCAGAGTGTGCTGGTACTCAGACAATTTCTATTTCTCTCATTTCTCGTTCCGTGGCCCTATGCAGAAATCGTGCAGCGGTCGCCGATATTCTGCCCCTCGCCAGATTTCGGATGGCTGTCTTTGAATCACTGAAAATCAAATCTGACTGCGAATTAGTTATAGCTAGCGCTATTGCCGCTTCCTCTGCAGTTTCCAAGGGTTTTGACCGATCCAGAAGTGATCAAGCGCCCCCGCCTGTCCACCACCACAATCACAAAAGCGTCTTTGTCCTTATATTCCGCAACATCTGTATAGACTGCCGCTTTGTACTCGCCGTACTCAACGTGTAAAGCTCTGGCTCTTGCCTGCCTGCGCTGCGTATGGTGAATCGGATGCATATTTTTGGGCAAAGGTTTTATGTACAGGGCCTTATGTAACTCTCGCCGCACCTGAATTTTAGTGTCCCCAGTGAGAGCCTCTGCTTCAATGCCAATCATTTCCAATATAATCCTGCCCGCTTTGGTTGTCGAAAGCCTAGCGTGCTGCATCACCAGATGCGCCTCCCATAATTCATCCAGGGTGTTGTGTACCCCTAGTTTTAATAGCCTTTCTGTAGGCGCGTTGTTAGGCAACCCAAGCACTGCCTTGTAAGCTTGCCGGATCATAGCCTCGACCTTACCTTTTTCTGCGGCATCCAACTTCATATAAGGTGTCGCGTAAGTAATCCTGCTGAGCACAAACGCCTGTACCAGCTTACAGAGTTCTTTTTCTTTAACCCCGCTTTTACGGTTAGCGATTCTTCTGATTAGCCTGACAGTAGCATTGACCGTGGTCTTAAGCTTTTCAAGAGCCACCCTATTCTTCCTGTTAGTTTGCAGATATAGGCCAAGAATTCTAATCGTTTGAGCTTCAGCTACCGGCCTACCCCCTACCTTTACCTCTAACGGCGGTGGCGGAATATAGTGTCTTGCATGTAGCCCTCTGGGTTTGTCCCGAACCACAAAGAGCTCGGACTTTGGCTGAGAGCATGAAAGTCCCGCCTCCCCTGCCAACTCTTCGACAATATTAACTGCCTGTTGCAGTGTTTCTTCCAGATGCGCGTCACTACCCCTGGTTACCCATAGAGTAATATCATCTGCATAAAAAGTGTGTTTGAGTCCCGGTATCTCCTCCAGCCTCGGCGGTATTTATTTTAATTAAGGCGATGTTAAACAGGAACGGTGACAAAACTGAACCCTGCGGCGTCCCTTTGCCTCCCAACGCGAATGAGTCCAATTTGATATCTCCTATTGAAATTTCTGCGGTTCGGCCCTCCAAGAATGATCTGATGTAGCGAAATGTCCTGACCCCTGGGCCAATTTCTGATAGGTTATTCAATGTTGCCTCATGCGAAACATTGTCGAAAGCTTTATTCAGGTCAAGCCCCAATACAGCTTTGGTGCCCGTGCCATGCCCGGGATTGACTACGTCATGTTTTAACTGTATCATGACATCCTGTGTGGACAAATTGGCCCTGAAACCTATCATAGTTGGGGGAAAGATGGCCTTATCCTCTGCATAATTCTGAAGCCTGTTGAGAACCACGTGCTCCATCAATTTGCCCACGCATGATGTCAGCGATATGGGGCGCAAGTTTTCCAAGCAGAGTTTCTTGCCTGGCTTCAGAATAAATATAATCCTAGCATGCTTCCATTGTGCTGGGATCTCCCCGGCCACCCAATACTCATTTATCAAGTCAGTGATCGCCCCGACCGATTTGAAGTCTAGGTTTCTCAGCATTTTATTAGTAACTCCATCCGGACCTGCGGCAGACGTGGTACGCAGCTGCCTCATGGCAAACTCCACCTCCGCAATTGTGAACTCTTCATCTAGGTCTGAGTTTTCCACCCCCGAGTAGTGTGGTAAGCAACCGTCTACTCCATCAGTTATGTACCGATTCCGGAGTTCCTGTATAAACTCTCCAATTGTGCCTTCATATTGATGCATTAACCGAGTCATTTGCCCCCGTTGCGCCGATTTTGTTGCTGCCGGATCCAAAAGATGCCTTAACAGCTGCCATGTCTTTTTGCATCCAAACTGTCCATTCATGCGATCACAAATCTGGCCCCACTGCTTGGCTTGCAACTCAATTGTATAATTTTCGATTTTACGTTCTAACTTGGCAGTCCTGCGAAGGACGCCATTATGTTTTTGCTTCTTCCACCTTCTCAAGAGACTCGCTTGCGCTTCCCACATTTGTAATAGTCTCGAGTCAGCGGTAAACTCCTCCTGCTCGACTGGCACTTCTACCGTGGTATTACTTACATCCTCCTTGAGCGCCTGTACCCATGCATCCAGGTCATTAATTTTCCCGTTTACAGTGTCTGCTCTGTTTTTCCTAAATCTGTCCCAATCTGTAATTCTATGCCCCCTCACTTTGTCTTTATGCTTCGCAGCGCTAAACGTCGTGGAAAGGATATAGTGATCACTTCCTAGCGCTTGTCCGTGTTAACCCACTTTGCATTACTGATGCCTCTAAAAAAAAATTGCCCGCAGCTTCCCTCGGGGGAACACTGAGGAGGATGCGGAGCATATAATTGGTTAACGGGGTGTTAAAGTGCGACTTACTTGGGTCGATGGCTAAATTGGTTAACGTGGTTGTGAAATGGGGTGTTAAATTGCGACTTACTTGGGTCGATGGCTAAATTGGTTAACGGGGTTGTAGGAGGGGGTGTTAAATGAGTGAACACGTACACACGTATGCGAAAGGGCGGCGCTGGTCGAAGGGACGTCGATCATTGTGTTTGTGGATTCGTTGGAATTCATTTCACCGCGACCTTGGACGTCGACGCGCCGTACAAACCAACCGACGAGCGGCAACTGAGCGAGCGAGCGCCGACCTTGAGTATATATACAGCTCGACGGCGCATGCACTGTCAGCTGTTGAATGTTCTCGAAGCGCGACGCCACATGCGCGTCCACTGGAGAATCAGGAGAATTGTAGATGTCGAACGCGGTGTGTAGAGGAGGAAGGGTGCACAGATGGTGGAGGAGTGAAGCACGCGCGGTGTGTAGAGGAGGAAGGGATGCACAGATGGTGGAAGAGTGGGCGACGGCGCGACGGCGCATGCGCGCGCGTCAGCTGTCGAATGTTCGAGAAGCGGTGCGGACGGCGCGGACGGCGCGGACGGCGCACTACAAGGCGCGAGTATAAGATGCTCCGCATCTAAAACGTAAGGTCTGGGGAGGTATCCATGCTTACGCTGTTGCCTATCCTCGTATGATCTTATGGATTGTTTAACAGCGTCCATCGCAGATCCCGGGCAACTTGCCAAAGCCGATTGCCCTTTGGGCTGGCTCGAATATAACCCCACTCCGGGTGAGGCGCATTGAAATCTCCTACCACTATAAGCGGAGCGCGAGCTGCTAACCGTTGAGTTTGAATCAGGAGTTGTGACAAGCCCGATCCTTTATCTTTTGGAGAACTATACACATTAAGTAAAAACAGACTCTTCTCATACTTTCGTTTAGGCAAAATCTCAAGCAAGACATAGTCTTCCCTGCTGCTATCTACGGAATGCTGAATGGCAGTGATGTTGCGATGGACTAGCACGGCTGTGAAGACGCGTGATACGCCCCTTGAATCAGTTCCTGGCGCTGTAAATGCCTTAAATCCAGGTAATTTTACGGAACCACTAGCCTCCTGTAAGGCTATTATGTCTGGTTTACTGTCCAGATTTTCTACGTGCAACTGCAGGTTACCCCGCTTTTGACAAAATCCCCTGCAGTTCCACTGCCAAACCTCAATTTGCTGGCGAGGCGCCATGATGAGGCACCAGGTTGACTAATGGCACTTGGCCACCCACGGGAGGCAGTCTTGCCTCCAAGAGAGTATGAAGCTGCTGAAACATGCCCATGACCTGGGTTTGGGAATCCTTAAATTCAGTGGAGAGCATGCCGAGACGCTCCTCTATTGTGTCTAATCTGGCTTCGATCTTTTCGACTCGAGCCTTCAACTTATCCTGTCTTTTCCCTTGTTTGCCTACTTTATCCGCAAGTGTTGTTACATCCGACTTAAGACTAATGACCTTAAAAACAGGCTGTGGCATGTCTACTGGTGACGTTTCGGATAATCGTTTTGCGTTAGCTACCTCATCCCCCGGCAGTGTTCTCTTCACTGTCCCCCGATTCTCCACTTCCATAGCTCCACTCTCCTGTACGCGAGCAGACGCCTCTTGCGTCGCTTTCTGTAGGCCTTGCACTGCTGGTGCCTGTGTCCCCTGCCGTTGGTCGTTTGTAAGTGCGCGTTCCATCTCTGCAATTCTGTTTTCCATTCTTTTAATCAAGTCTCCCTGTCGCTGAACCAGCGCTGCTAACTCCCTCTCTCGAGCGGTTTCGTTCTGGGAGGCCGTGCTTGACAAGCTCACCTTTTTGTTGGTGTCGCGTGCGCAGCTGTTGGTACTGGATGCTCGTCCACCATCTTGGCCGCCACCGCGCCCTGGCAATGGCGGGAAGGAACTCGACCGGTCCCTGCTTTTGCTTCTGCCTTCTTTACCCCTCGGTGACCGCTCCGTGGCCCTCGAGGAACGCTTATCGTTGCCAGCTTCGCTCTCTCTTTCGATGCTCTGCTGCCGGCCTGTCGGTGGCTTGCGAGCCAGGCGAAACTTGCAGTTCCGGCTCCCTGTGTGATGCGCACCATGGCACACGATGCAGACCGGCGTGCACGTAGGTGGCTCTCCTTCTGGCGGGACAGGATGGTCCTTCCCGCAACGGTGACATAGGTTGCTCTTCGGACGATAGCAAACGTCCGCTCGATGTCCAACTCGTCTGCAGTTGTAGCAGGTCTCGACTAAATTTCTGTACGGGATCACAGCGTACAGACAGTTCCAGTAAGTAATCTGCCGGGGTATGCATTTTCCCCCGAACGTAATCTGAATTGCCTTTGACTTTCCCAGAGGTCTCGCGTCCAGAATGTCTATGCCTTCATTCTTCTTCAGGAATCCCGCCCGAACTTCTTCCACTGGGCATCCATCATAAGCATTATAAATCACTCCCCGCACGGAGTTCTCCAACGGCGCCACGAACGCCGAAACCGGCAGGTCACGATCACCCAGCTTGAGCGTCTTCACAGTCGCATATGCCCCACTGCGATTTATGCACGGTGTGCTCACCGTCAACGTGTTGTTTGTGCCATTAACCCGCACAATGTCTTCTTCCGTGGCAATCGCACTCGTTAGACGCGCTGCTGCTCTCAGTGCACATCCGAGTTCTCTCGCCGTCACAACACTCAAGTCCCAGTTCTGGGGCCTGTACACAATCTTGAAATCTGTGGCTGGCAACTTGAGAAACGGTCCGCGTTTCTTCCATACCGGCGCTTTCCCCCGCTTGACTTGCTGCGCTCCGTGCGTCTTGCGCCCGTCGCTGCCGGCCTGCGTCTCGCAAGGCTTACTCTTTGCGTTGTCGCCATGCCGAGTCTTCTTAAATCGGTCCTGTGCCTTCAGCACTGGAGCCCACTCTCCCGCTTCAAAATCTTCGGGTGTTATAGTCTCCCCTTCGACGTAGTACTCCATCTTCAGCCCAACAAGACCCACGGTCATCGGGCGCAAGTCAGACGCCGGGCGACGCGGCCCAGGCCAGGCTTGGCCTAGGAGATAGGCCTAGCCTTGCCACCGTGGGGTTGATAGGAAAATCTAGGAAACTCCAAAAACGGGGACAAACTTGCCTAAACGAGTGGTGTCCGTAGGTACAGGGCAACCTCCTGCAGACGAGCCCACTGACAGCAAGTCCAGAAAAAAGCGCGTCCGCCGATAGTCGGTCACCGGGCCGGAGTTCATGCGAAACACGTCCGCACAGCGTCTCACTCCAGCCGCCTCTCGGCCCAACGGCAACCGGCGCGAAATGCGACATGCTGCATTTCGCGCCGATGTGTTACCAAGACAACAGTGCGTTTGCCTGTTTTCGTGACAGAGGGACGCCGGACGCGCTGAAACGCGCATGCGTCAAAGTAATGCAGCGCGGCGCGCGCCTGCGAGTATATGGCACGACCGGCGCCTGGCGTGGCAACGCCGGCGTGACGCGACGAAATGAACGCTGGTGAGCACGCGCACCGGGTCACGTCGAAATGTATTCGTGTAGCACGAGCACTTTAATTCGATTCCAATTGAATTTTTTTATCACAATCCAGAATCATCGATGCTATACTATACGGCAATAACTCGTAGGATAATCCAGACGACAACACTGAATCATTACCGTGACAATTGATCACTCCCGAAGGCCACCAGATCAAGCAAAATCGTAGACCAAGGTGTCCCAGCGCTTGATCTAAATGAATGCTTTCTCGAATTAGAACACTGTATGTGTGAAATATTTGATAACAGTGAATACTTGCGAATGCGCGTATTGTTAGCGAACGTAACACTGGCACCTATACAGAGTATTCTTGTTCAGAAGCTCGGCCTGTACAACGTTGTTCTGCTGCTTGCAATCTACACTGTGCTGAATGGGGCTCGTCGTGGCTGTAGTGTTGAGATCGATTTATGCAGACTAGCTGCATATCAATATATTGAAATGAAGGATGATGGTATCTTTATCACACTGCACAGAGGGGGAAAAACGTGGGACTGCATAATTCCCCAGCATGAATCATCAGAAACGTCACGTTTTGTATGTATCCTCCTATTTCCCCATTTGGACGCAGTGCGTGCATGAGCACGTATTGCGAAAACGTGTACAGAGATATCAGTACGCATCATCTAAATTGGGTACTCTACACGACAGTCGCATGCTTCTAACGCAGCTGACGCCGGTCCCCTACGACGACGACAGCGCAGCTCTGGCCGTCTGGATTAGCCCTACGCCATCTCCTGTCGCCGACAAGAGCTCTCGCCAGTGGTGCCCCGTCCTCGGACTCCTGCAGCCGTGTCCATCTTTCCTGTCTTCTCCTCACTTCCGTCGCTCGCTGTCCCTGCGCCTCGCTCTCTATCTCTGTACCGTTAATCCTCCCCTTTTATTCCCTTCTCTACCCCCCCCCCCCCTCGTGAGCTACTGTTGAGGTGTCCCCCTGAAAGATGGTTACGGGGCTCACCTTTCATTTAAAATCACTTCCCCCTAACGCAGCTAATATATCGCTCGCATGTTAACACACCATTGCAACAGGTGGGCTAGTTGGTGGGTCAACATTATTTCAGCGAACTGGGAGAGCGGAAACAACCAACAGATAAGAGCCACACAGCACGAACGCTCATGTTGTGTCTTTGTGCGTTCATGTTCTGCTGGCCAGAATTTAGAAAAAGCGACCGTATTCTAAGCCGAACTGCTATATATGGGCCAGACTATCCATTTGAAAGCTTTCAGCGCAGTTCAGAGCACGTCACCATTGCGGCAAAAAACGGCACTCGTGTAGTTTTTTTTTGTTCCTTGTCATAGCACACAGTGACTCACCGCATGCTTCTTGCCCGCTACGCAGTGTGATAATAGAGAGTTTTAGTACTGCGTACGCTGCGTACGTGGCGGCGTTGCGTACGTAAGGACGCCACGTTCTGCGTAGAGCGCATGCGCAGACCGCAACGCGCACATATCGCGTTACGTACGCAGCCGCTACGTACGCACGCATGAGATGCGTGCGTGCGTACGTATGAGGTGATCGCGCCGCTCTCGAACAAGTTCGCGACAGCGCGAGACTTCGTTTTGCAAAATGGCGGCATCGAAGGCAAGCACCAACCGCTCTGTGGCTTAAAATATGGCCATAATCTGGCTATAACACTTGGATTGGCTCACATTGGCTGTCAACAACACGTGCTTCTATTTTGATCTACCAGATGGCGCAACACGCTTCACGCTCGTTACGTAAGCGGGTACTACGGCATACTAAAAGCCGATTAGCGGCAAACGACGCCACGTAACGCAAGGCGCTTGCGTGATGCGTACGTAGCACCATTCCACAGTACTAAAACTATCTACTGACTGCATCAACAACGCTGCCCTCTGAGCAGTGAATTAGCAGTGAAACCCACGAACAGCAACATATTGTTTTCGCACGATGCGCGCGATCGTATACCGCGGACCATGCCAATGACGCGGCTAAAAATAAGTGCCGATGCTGCTGTTCCTTATCGGATGTAATGTCCGTAGCTGAACGTATCATTTGTATCGAATTAAGCATTAACATGTATCAATACGTACCAGTCTACGTTCCCGACGCTGGTGAAGCCAGTTGGTTGAGACAGGGAACTGCTCTCGGCCGCGACGCTCTTATCACTGGCGGTTGCCGGGCCTCCTACTAAAAATAAATCACGAACAGAAAAAATTCTTTCATAACGTCCCGGATGAGGTCTTCTAATGCAGGGAAAGAGTGAAAATCGAGAGGATGAGGGTTGCCGCGGAAGCCCTGCTTTCCCACTTCGCATGCAAGCGGAAAGGCGCTCGTGCCTACTTTCAAGTCCAATGGCCGCATGGGCAATGCGGCCATAAAATTTCGTTAATATTTAGTTTGGAATTTCGTTCGTGTTTTGTGAAGAGGCGAAGTTCGACTGATTTCTCGGTGAGATTAAACTCGATCGACACAAATGAAATGCACTTTTTATCGCATGTTTTGCATAAAAAAGCAAGTAGTTACACGTAAAGCGAAAGTGTCAATCTACAAACGCAGCTTTAATTTACCACTGACATATGGATAAAATGAGCAAAGCTCGAACCCAGAGTATCTAAACCAATGCAAAAATTATCAACAATCGCGAGTATAGGACACCTCGTATTTGACTCAATCACGTTTGTTATGACGGAGCGCATAATTTTCTTAGAGAAATTGGGTACCAAACGAGACTGATGTTCAGAGGCCCAGAGAGTCTTGAAGCGATCAGAAGTTTTTAGAGCGAAAGCGGTTATGAGGTCATAACTCGGGTCTCGCGCAGCGTCGTCGTTGTCCGCCGCCGGCGTCCGTAACCACATCGCGCGAAATTAGAAGAACAAAAAAAATAGCCTAGCACCAACGACACTTTGGGGCTCGAACAAGGGTCCGCTGGGTGCCAGCCCAGTATTCTACCAGTGAGCCACGCCGGTCTTTTTTTTTTTTTTCCTTCATTGCCTTGCATCAATAGTCAGCTAAAAGCTGACGGCACTTGAATGAATTTTGTGGGTGTATTTTGCGACGCACTTCTATTTTGACCAATATGCAAATATGTGAAAGGTGAACTGAGCGACGCCGTTGCTTGGCACTTGTTGGCAAACTTGATGTCGGCCAAGCGATCGCGTTAATATGACTTATAAAGCGTTTTAAAACAGCCCAGAAACAAGCAGTCGTTGCACAATGCGAACAGCGTAACGAGTTGGTCGTACAATGCTCGAACCTATTTCAAAAGCTTGTTTTTGTTCAACTAATAACTGTGGCGCATGCACACTTCAGGCATAACTCCTCATCGTCGTACGCCACTGCATGATCAATTTGGATAAAAATTCCTCGCAATAGTTTAGCGGACACCACTCTTCTCAGAAGAATGACGAAAAATAGCGTAGCGAATGCCAGCCTACTACCCTAAAATTTTTATTATTAATGCCTTAGTGGGCATCAAGCAAGTATGCTTGCAGTGGCCCGATGAGTGTTTCGAAAAGGCCCTGAAAGGCCACCCTTCTAGCTTTCGCTGTGACTGTGCTGCGCCTACCGCACAGGCCTGGCGTTTTTCGAGAAAGGACGCCGCTGGAAACAGTGTTTCGACAACTTGACTTGTCTTCGTCAGGGCAACAGCGTTGCCTTGACGAAGAAAAGTTCACATGTCGAAACGTTGGTTCCGTCGACATTCTCCGCAATAACTTTTAGAAGCGCTTAGTTCATCACGCGTATTCACAAACTTCGAAACTGCGGCTACAAAAATTTCATGAGCAGGAAGCAGCCTATATTACTTGACATGATTTGAACGACACGCAAAAGTAAAAGAAACTAATAGCCGAGCCACCTCGAATCCAAGACTTTCAGTAAACGCATTTTCCCGACAGGAGTTTGGCTGCTGCCTTCACCAATTCGTCAAGCGACACTGCACTTCTGTCAGTCCAGTCTCACTTGCAGGGAATTGTGTTTACTCATATGTACTAATGCAAAATCAATACGTGCTCAAACAATGGGTCCAAATTCTTGCGCTTACCCGTTGCCCTTAAGAAACGCTGAAAAACTTTCCCGGAACTAGAAATCCCTGGGTTAGCACACCGCAGAGCCGCGGAAAACACGTGTTGCCATCTTCGACGAATGCATGGTTGACTTGTTCGGCGTAGTTCACTGCGACTTTCGTTCACTGCCCGCCACAGCTTGCTGTCTTTATCTTTCCCGTAGTTGAGATGCCAACTGGGCGAGACAACTGAGCGCGATACAACCAAGATCCAACTGCTGATATCGCTGAGCGAGGGGCGAGAAGGAGCGGAGGCAAGCGCCACAGCGCTACGAACACAAGTCAATCACTTCCCGCGCTTCGCGTCATTTAAAATTCACTAAAGAAGGAACAAGAAAAACTTATAAACAAAAAAAAACTTCTTTACAGGAGTATTGACTTTTTGTATTTGTAAAAAATTGTGAAAACTAATAAATGCGAACATTCACATCAACTTCACTTTGTTCAACCGGATTGCAGGGTGCCCGGCTACCGCTACGAGCGGGCATGTTCTTCGGAAACGAAACTAGCGTTGAGTTACCCTGGTCGGCCTGATCCAGCGCTGACATCGTTTTCGGTCATCCCTCGTGTCATACCCAAAGCCACTAGAACTTCGTGGTGGTGGTAGTGGTTACAAGAGGAGAAAGGCACCTAATTTCTGCAGCCCGGTCGGAAGGACGGCGCAGTGAACTTCGTAAAGTAGCGACACTCTCCTCCTCTGCTCATGGTTGTCTTCGTTCCCCTCTCCTTCGCACACGTATTTCGAATGTGGCGCCACCTACAGCTACTGCGTAGCAGACGCCCTTTTGCGAAGAGCACGCTTGCTCGTCAGGCAGCGCGCTGAGGGCATTCGCTCCAGTCGTCTGACTCCTCCTAAAATTATCTTAACGAGCGTAGCATTAACCCATACTAGCTCTGTTTAGTGCCACGAGCAACGCGTACTTGTGACCAGGCCTTGGTCGAGTCACTCGGCATCGCAGAGACCAGATGTCAACTTTGTGCGCATCACCCATAGACCCGGACTGGGGTTCTTTTATTTTTAAATAAAGTTGTTCTCTCTCTGCGCCTCACCCTTAAGCACGTTAAGCGTAAAAATGTGATCGTTGGTGAGAACACCCGTTTTTTTATTCTTGATCCATCGTAGGGCGTCTGCGAATAAGTTTTACACTGTAAACAACATCGCTCAAACGTTCATGTGCGGCTGCTATGGCTAACCTTTCTGCTAGCTGGCGCGATAGCGCCCGAAGGGACGGTGCAACTGTCGTGTCTTACTCGGCGCATTGGTGGTGGAAGCTTCACCATGTGTAGGGTACAGGATATGTGCAGAGAGCATTCACAGTGACTGTCGTCCAATGAAACAACAACTTGCGTGGACGCTGTCGACGCGGGACGGCGATGTCGCCGATGGCCAATTTTAGCCTTTGATCAGGCGTCTAAAGCCTTAATAATGTGTCAGAAGGCACAGAGTTGATATAATAGAACAGCTATGGTTGCTTCGTGAAGTGGTTAGATGCACCAATCATATTTCAGGAGTGTGGCTTGTGTACCTATCTCGCATATGAACTATATTACCTAAAGGATGAGCTAGCGTATCAATGAACTAGCGTGCCACCATACACGATTACTTCTCGAGAGCTCTACTCGCAGATGTAAACCTTCACACGGATGAGCAAATAAACTATCACGTGAAATAACACGTATGTGTGAGGTTCCTAAATGATGCACGCACTCAGTGACTCGAAGGCAAGCACGCTTTGCATAGCTGCGTGCCCTTGCATCATCAACGTAAAATAGTGTGTTGTGTCGGGTTTTGTGGCGCAAAATCGACTATGGTTATATTGTGCCAAAGGCAGTAACGTAAAACAGCCACGGAGAGCAGTTTGCTCTGAAATATACGAGCAAGTAACAAAATCCAACGGAGAGTACCAATCTTAATTTGAGTTGATGTACTTCAGTTTTGTTTAGTCAGAACAGCAACGCGAAACATCTCATGTTTCGTAATCACAATTGCAAGCGTCTTTCCGCGTACATTCTAAACGCCCAAACCAGTACCACGAACTGAAACCAGTCGGCGCATAACAAGAAGCAAAACACGTAAACACGTATCGTAGACAAAAAAAAAAAAAAAAAAACAGCCCCCAAAATGCGTTAATGAAACCTGAGTGAGAGATCGTGACGCCCTACACAATTAACTGCGACTTGTAGCACAAGGCGCAACAATCAATCACGACAACCGCGACGTCATTCTTGGGTGAAAAGTATTTCACAGCACAGCGCGCACGAAAAGACAACTTCGTATCCGTCAAAACAGATGCGCTGCGCCCCAAGGAGTCCGCGCCTTCAGAGCAAAGATGGCAGTCGCGAGCGACTGTAAACAAACCACGGAGGAAGGAAGGAAAGGAAACAAACGAAGTGACTGCAAGCGATCCCACGTGACGGCATCTAGCCAATACCGACGCGGCGCTGGCCTCGAAAAGGTGGGAGGAGGAGGAAAAGAGAGGAGGCGCGTGAATAACCACGGGAGGAGGAGGAAAAGAGAGGAGGCGCGTGAATAACCACGTACGTCGCTACTTCATGAAGTTTTAGGGGCTTTCGTCATACCAGCTCGAACATGTACAGATTTCCAGCGAACTCATTGCGATTTCCACTGTTTACCATACTAACAGCAACTACCTGTTTTCAACAGACAAAAACATTAGCACGCCATCGCTTGCCGGCTCATGGGATAATGCAGAAATTTGTGTTTGCTATCAGGGCTGCATGCCGCATTAACTGACAATACTCATACGATGCACGTAGAGTGGCTAATGTGAAAAGGATGGCAGCAAGGCTGTCTGTTTTCTCAATTTTTGATTACTTTTGGCAAGCAATTACAGTTCCAAAACAACAGGATGGCCTAAAAAACGGTCTGCAACTGTACACACATAGCAATGTTATTGTAACGCTTTCACATGACAAATTTTAGCTTTGTATAAACGCAATTTTTAATGGTAGCCTACAGTATCCTTGGAATGGCTGTGATTCCAGCGCTACGCTCGGCTGCGCTCAACGCACGAAATGGCGCGGCTGCACTAGTCTTCCCCGTGATCAAGTGCATGGCAGCAGCCCGGCTCATCTGTAGTTCTTTAACGTGCACCGACATCACACAGCACACTTACCTTTAACATTTCGCCTCCATCGAAATGCGACCGCGAGAGAACCTGCGGCTTTCGGGTTCACGTCTGTGTTGAGACGCCCTGTTTGTTCATTTAATTAGTAAGCTTATAATTACTTTAACATATACTGATAGATGGCTAATAAAACTACAAATCTCACTTCATGTAACTATATTACATGGCTACTGCTGTCACAACTACAATTTTGGGGGGGGAAATGCAACTGTTACAGTTCCATTTCTATTTATTCCCAATTTATACTTTAATTCAACAACCAGTTGCGATGACAAGCCCCTGGCACTCCTCTAGGGAGCCTCGGTGTCTACCTCTCCGAATGGAGTAACGGTAGATCGAAAATGGTGCGGCAACCGAGCGCTTTGTACGTAGTGCAACAAAACGCTTGGAGCATAAACTAAGAAAACTTCTTATTCTTGTTAAACCAGCTTACAATAAGACATAACTTGTGAACTACTGCCACAAGGAAAGTGCCGAAATGAGGAAAAGAATGCTTTGCATTAAAATGAGATATTTTCCTCGTGACGCCACGGCCAAGCAGCACACACGTGATGAAGAAGTAATATTCACAGCATGGTATACAAGCCTGCACCCTGGCAGGAAGTGAAAAGCCTTTAATTTCTTATATTCCAAGACCAGACATAAGAGTTCACAACTGCAAAAAGGTCATCTAACAGCATCGCTCATGGCTTGCACACTAGTTCTTTGAGCAGCAATTCAATTTCGAAAGAATAAACTCAAGTGTGGAGCGGTACACCTTGCTCTCTTCAAAGGCACTGTACTTATCAGAACAGTAATGTCACACAAATCCTGCCATAAAACAAGTGTGCGGACGAAAAAAATTACCTCCACAACTAAGCACACACACAAAGATCGGCAGACAAAAGCCAAAAACACAGCACAGGAACTCAACTCGAGTGATTGTCGTATATTTAAGAACAAAATATCAATTAAGAATGCCATTTTAGTTGCGTGCACACATATAAGCGGCGAGGAGCACATCTCCTAAACACTGCTCATACATAATCACCCACAACCACATTATGTCCAAAGGGATTATTCCATTGACAGACACGGTACCAACTGTGCTCTAGGCTAAAAGCAGTAAAAAATTTGGTGGTAGAAGTTTATTGAAATATCGATTCTTTAAAAAAATTTTCATTTTCACAATATAAAATTGCCCCGTCATTAGGGAAGGTACGAGACGACAGCATAGATGTTGCAGGGTGTCATGCACTTGGTGAAGGGATTATTTGACATACACACTAAGATCGGCACGGTGTAAAAATGTTGCTTGAGCTGTCACTAAGAAACTTAAAATAAATACATGAAACACTGCTATGTGCCACTGCACAAACTGGAGCCAATGCAATCTTTCTTTGGAAATAAGAAAAAAAAAAGCCCTAATTACATTCAAAGCCACATAAAGACTGAAATAACTGCATCTTGGTCAAATAAAAGGAGCAGGATCAGCCTAGTGCAGACTCATCTTTATTTTACCCTTGTGAATTACCGATTCGAACCTGCCAATTCTGGTAATATTGCAATTGAGGCACCGTCAAACCAATGAGAGATCATGAAAGACGACACAATAGAAAAAAATCGTTAAGTTATTCCTTCCTGAAACGGCACACAAATGACAACGGCACACAAATAGCCATATGTGCTGGGTTTCTGTATATTATCTGCAGCCAAAGTAACTGGACAGCAGCGATCAGCAATGTCCTACAGGTGTGCAGAAGTCGGTTCAAAGGAAGATAACAGCAGTGCAGCAGCAATCAAACCTAGTTCAAAGACTGCAGTGGTGGTTGCCTGTTAGGGAGTAAAACTTGGCACATACAATGCTGCATTCACAGACCTATGTCAAGTGCTTGAAGGTGATTGGAACTGAACCACCAGTGTTCTTCCAATAGAAACTAAAAGCTCTAAACAAGACTTTCAATTTTTGTGTACGTTCTGTTTTTCTGTGGCAAACAAGCAACATTCCACTGAACTGCGTGAAACTGTATTTTTTTGAAGCAAAAAATTTTGCACTCAGTCACCTACGTGCCAACCAGCCTTCGAAGGTCATTTTTCATCACTGATATGCTAAAAAAAGAAAAAAAGTCAAGCCATGTTGATAGATCAATCTCCGCAGACATCACATGTACAACTGAAACCAAGAGCATTCCTTGCTTGATTCAGAAAGTGACGGGACGGATGACTTTAGTCATAATATTGGAACCAGTTCTCACTGGTACTTGGGGTATCATCAATGATTACATAAAGAACAGTAGCCACTTGGACAATTTATTGTTATTCCTAGCATGGTTAATAATATCTGGGATTTTACGTTTCAAAATCCCGATATGATTATGAAGCATGTCGTAGTAAATAGGCTCTACAAATTTCGACCAATCAGTGTTCTTCAACATGCACTGGCATCGCATACTACACGAACTTCTTGCATATCGCCTTTATCAAAATGCAACCACCGCGGCTAACATTGAATCCACGACTTTCGGATCAAA